>KI639786.1:2107-17833 GCA_000505645.1 Steinernema monticolum
GCCCCACCAGATCCACCACCTCCTCCGCTGCTTCCTCCTTCGCCGAGCGAGAGAGTTCGAGGAGGACAAGGACAATATTGCGCGTCGCTTCCGGGAACACCGGGCTTTCCGGCTTCTCCAGGACCTCCATCTTTACCAGGAGAGCCATCTTTGCCAGCTGGACCGGCGGAGCCAGCAGGACCGGCAGGTCCGGCTCCACCTCCTGAGCCATTGGCCCCGGCATTTCCTGCAGGACCAGCCGGACCTGGTGCTCCAGCAGGGCCAGGAGTATTGGTGGTTTTCGTTCCGGGAGCGCCAGCTTCTCCAGCGGGTCCTGCGTTTCCAGGAGCTCCTGAATTTCAACACTTTACTATACATTCAACGTCTTTAAATCAAACCATCTGATCCAGGATCGCCAGCAGGTCCAGGGGCTCCAGCATCACCTCCCTTGCCAGGAGATCCATCAGTTCCGGCCGGTCCAGCAGCTCCAGGTGGTCCGGGAGGTCCGTCGGGTCCAGGTGGACCTGCTTCTCCAGCGGGACATTTGACGCATTCGGCTTTCTTTGGTTCGGAGGCAATGGACATCGCAGCGACTCCAGGAATTCCATCCTTTCCGGGTGCTCCGTCTTCTCCAGGTGCTCCATCTTCTCCCTTAGCGCCAGGTGGTCCAGCAGGACATCCTGAGGCTTTAGCGGCACATTCACATTGCCCTCCTCCACCGCCTCCAGATTGAGTTGAGCCTCCACCGGTGACTCCAGCGTCGTACTGTCGTTTGGTTCGCAGAATCGATTGGAAGGCTGCGTAGTTATCGCTCATATGGGCAGGTCGGTTGACATCCATCATGGTCTTCCAGGCGTCGTCGGCGTAAACTTTGAATTCGCCGAGGTCGGTGAGAATCTCGTCGTAAAGGTTGTTGATGTCGCGGAAGAGGTTTCCAACGACCACGAGACTCGTGAGAACTACGAGGGAACTGACTCCCATCGCCAAACCAACTGCGAAACGACTCTTTGGACCCATAACTGCTGAATCCACTCGAATGATTCGATTTGATGTTTCCAAGATTGAAAATTTCCCTTTTATACGCGTTGACGGCGGATAACAATCACCGCCTAATTACGGTGATCTGGTTTTCTTGTGACAGTCACGATGACAAATGATAGGAAACATCCGTAAATACGAGCGAACAACAATAACAGTTCTCGGGTGAGGCGACATCCGTGGAGACTTCTCACTTTCCGTGCGAAAAGACAGTTTTGGAAGAAATCTGTGATGAATTGATGGCAGTTACTTCGCGAAAAGTGAAAAATGTCGAAATTACTTTTGCCGACGTACCAATTGTTGCGAACAACCTATAAACAACTCAAAAACCGGTATTTTTTGATACATATCTGAACTTTAAAAAACAACAGTTAAGAACTGCGATTACGGTATAAATACAGTAATAAATAACGGTACAACAACCTCTGCTTGTTAGGTCTCATCACGAAAAACATGTTTGTAAACTGAACTTTTGTATGTTTAAATCAGCGCTTTTGGAAAATTCTGAATTAAAGTTGTTATTTATTTTGATCTTTTTGTTGTTTTTTATCGGTTTTTAATTCATTATTTTGCCTGAAATCTTCAGAAGAAGTCTGAATTGGACATATCGGTAGAGGGATGCATCGCTTTTTTGCACCAAACATTTATATTTGATTTATTGTTGACGGTGATCTTTGCAGATAATCAGAAACAGATCTCAGCTCTTTTTGAAGTTTATAGCAATGACTTCTATCGAAATTGAAGCTGCTGAGTAAGTTGTTTCTCATTTATAATCAGGTTATTAATGTATTTTAATTGATCTTAGTGTTGTCCGCCTCATCGAACAGTATTTGAAGGAGAATAACTTGATGCGCACGTTAGAAGTCTTACAGGAAGAAACGAATATCACTTTGAATACAGTGGACTCGGTCGATTCATTCACACAAGAAATACTAAATGGTCATTGGGATACTGTGCTAAAAGTCATACAGTCGCTCAAGATTCCAAATAAGAAGCTTATTGACCTCTACGAGCAGGTAAGTCGTATCCTTATTTTTGAATTACTGATTCTCTCATTTAGATTGTTATCGAACTCGTAGAACTTCGTGAATTGGGTTCCGCTCGTTTATTCCTTCGCCAAACCGATCCTATGCACATGCTGCGCAATTTGGAGCCCGACCGCTTTAACCGTCTCGAGAATCTCGTTGGTCGTTCCTACTTTGACCCAAGAGACATTTATCCTGAGGGCACCACTAAGGAAAAACGACGATCGGCCATCGCGCAATCGCTATCAGCTGAAGTCAATGTCGTGCCGCCTTCTAGGCTCTTGGCTCTGTTAGCACAATCTTTGAAGTGGCAGCAGCATCAGGGACTTCTTCCGCCTGGTACGAGAATCGATTTATTCAGAGGCAAAGCAGCTATGCGGGAGCAGGAAGAAGAACGGTGCCCAACGCAGATGGCGCGTAGTATCAAATTCGGCACTGAATCTCATCCCGATGCCGGCCTATTTTCGCCTGATGGACAGTACCTCGTTACAGGATCCAATGATGGATTTATCGAGGTCTGGAATTTCACGAACGGAAAGCTCAGAAAGGATCTCAAATATCAAGCACAAGACAATTTTATGATGATGGATGAAGCAGTATTGTGCATGCAATTCAGCCGTGATTCCGAAATGTTGGTTACAGGATCAAAGGATGGAAAAATTAAGGTAATGTTCACTCCGTTTATTTCGATTTTAATTGAATGATCTCAAGCTCTGGAAAATGGCAACGGGCCAGTGCTTACGTCGGTTCGAAAAGGCTCACACGAAAGGTGTCACAAGCGTGCAGTTCTCCAAGGATCACTCCCATATTCTATCAGCATCATATGACCAAACTGTCAAGGTTCATGGCGTGAAAAGCGGGAAATGCCTGAAAGAGATGCGTGGTCATACTTCGTTTGTGAAGGACGCAAGATATACAGAAGACGGCTCTCAGGTTATCTCAGGATCGGCCGACGGAACTGTAAAAGTCTGGAGTGTAAAGACGACTGATTGCTTGAACACTTTCCGGATAGCTGGTGATATCTCCGTTGTCGGTGCACTTCCTTTACCAAAGATCACATTTGGCGATCAATTTGTTGTCGTGAATAGATCAAGCACGGCCTACGTTATGAACATGCAAGGACAGGTAAGCCGCTCCATGACTACCTCGGAAATTGAATTCAATTTTCAGATCGTGCGAACCATGACTAGTGGAAAACGCGATAAGGGAGACTTTGTTGCATGTCTCTTGTCACCACGAGGAGAGTGGTTGTACTGTGCTGGAGAAGACGGAGTATTGTACTGCTTCTCAATGTTGTCGGGAAATCTCGAAAGTGCTCTACCGGTAAGGAAATCAAAACTTGTGATCTAATGGCTTCGTTTAGATGCACGAGAAACCCGTACTCGGCTTAGCTCATCATCCTCATCAGAATCTCATCGCCTCGTATGCGGACGAATCGTTGCTGAAGTTATGGAGACCATAAGTTATGTTGATATGTCATATTTATGTTGTTTTGTTGATTAATATGAGTACTGTAAATACGGCGGGATCCGGAGTCTGCACACTGTTGCCCCGTCTAGCATGAAAACGTCTTCAGAATGCTATTGTCTGAAACATTCTGTTTTTTGTTTCTTTCGATCGGTTGTTTTTCAAAATGATTTTCGAGGAATCTTGCGCCATCGCTGAAGAATCACTCCAAACGATAATCGCTTGCATCGTCATCGTCTCCATCTGGCTCGTCGCAATTGGCGTCGCTTTCATGCGCGCTCTCTTGCTTGTGAAGAAAACGAGGCGATATGTGTCCCATGCGAATACGGTATATGGTGCTGCCTTCGAATTTTTTACTGTGATTTTTTCAGCATCGTCAACGTTCGTCTTTCAAGTGGATCAATAAAGAGCTGCTCAGCGAAAAGTGATGTTCAATTGTTTGGGTGAATAAAAACTGCTGTACAATCACTTGTTCTCGGAATCACAGCGAAGGTCGCGATCCATAACATCGATACCACTTAAAAATGTTTCGATTGAGTGCGACGACCGGTTCCGTGCAGCGCGTCACACTTGCAAGTGCGCTTGTATTGTATGTTTGCTGCCTTGATTAGCAGAATGCACTTATGCAAAAAGCTTTCGCGTCTTGGTGTTTAATGTGAACTTTGATAAATAACGAAACATGAAATCGAAGACAAAGAACGCGGTTCCGATTGATAGCTATGAACCAAAAAAAAATGACCACGTTCGTTGCTTGGGTGGGATAGCCACATAACCTTGTTTGCGTTGGAAAGATGAAGGAATTGTTTTATGCGTCATAAATTAACAGATTTGTCAGAGAACGATGTCTTGGTGGTCGGAAAGATTCCCAAAAGTCGATTCAGCAACTGTTGACCACACACATCGAATAACGCTTGCAACGTGGAATTGCGGGTCTTGCCACGACTAATTCGGGACGATATGTGTCGAATGTTCGAATGAAAAAGACAAAATTTTGATGCGAATTTATTGACTCGAATAAAACATTAAATCACCAATCACCGAAATGTACAAACAATCACTTTCATTGTCCCCAGCCCTTAACTTCAGGAGGCTCAGCTCCGATAGAGCCAGTGCGAGGAGGACAAGGACAGTACGAAGCGTCGTTTCCGGGAGCTCCACGTCCACCAGCGATTCCAGGCAGTCCTTCGACACCGGGAACTCCAGGTTGACCGGCAGGACCCTGAGGTCCTTGAGCTCCAGGAGATCCTGGGGCGCCGTTCTGTCCATTGGTTCCGGGATTTCCAGCGGGACCTTGAAGTCCGACTGGTCCCTGAGGTCCAGGAGCGCCCTTTCCGCGTTGACCGTCTTGACCAGGTAGTCCGGGAGCTCCGGCTTCTCCAGGAGCACCAGGGGCACCGGAGTCACCGGGAACTCCTGCCGCTCCGGGTTGTCCGTTGTTTCCAGGAGCGCCGTTCTGTCCGGGGTACCCCTCAACTCCGGGAGGTCCAGTGGGTCCATCGGGCCCTTGAGGCCCAGGAGCACCAGCGGGGCACTTGATACAGCCTGGATAGCCGGTGTCGACAGCGAGAGAGACGCCGGAAGCTCCCTGACGACCGGGTTCTCCTGGAGCTCCATCGTGTCCCTCGTGCCCAGGTGGTCCAGGAGGTCCGGGAGGTCCATCAGGGCACTTGTTGGGCTGAGATCCACACGCACAGCTTACTTGACGCTTGTTACGTCCGAAGAGACGAGGAGCGAGATTCTTGCTGACTCCGTTTCCGCTGAAAACCATCATTCCCGTCCATGCGTCATTCGCGATTGTCTGCAAAGGGTACTGTAGCCGTGTGCGACCGACGAATGCAATACTTGCCTTGAACTCGGTGATATCTTCGTAGACGTCGTCGTAGAGAGTGTTGATGTCTTGGAAGAGGACACCGACCATCATCAAACAGGCAACGATGACGACTCCGCTGCAGGCCGAAGCCACTCCGACTACCAATTTGAAGCTCATGGCTAATTAGCTGTTTGCTGTTGTCTTCATCTGTTGTCATTCCCCATTTTATACCCATATCAAAAGTGAGTAAAAAAGGAAAAACCCGCCCGAAACACTCAAAAATCGCGTTTTCGCCCGCGGGCAATATCGTTTATCACCACCTTGCGATGTTTTTTGCTTTGAATCCGTCGGGAAGCGATCGCCTCCGGGCGCTCCACCACAGCAACCGCCAGCTGTTGTTTGTGGCACAAACAAAACGAAGAAAGACTCCTCGTGAGGTTCTCCCTCGAGGCGAGGAGGTGCTCATGCGATCTCCCAAATTCATTAGCGACTTTGAGCATCGGCTTAGCCGTCGGGCCTCGACTCTCGCGATTCGCGGTCGCCTTTGTCGTCAAACGGTCTTTGCGCCATGTATTAACGCAACACGCTTCGCATAATGAGGATTCCGAACGAGTTTATCATCGGAGCCGACGCCAATCGGGCCTCACTTCTGTGATTTCACATTTACAGTCGATTCTCTGTAGACAAAGTGTAGCAAACTGTCTGTCGTTCTACAGTATACTTTTGGGGTCTTTTTCAAGATCTCACTTGCAAGACTGTTTTTATGAATAATTAATAGCTTATTTCTTCTGTTTTCTTGTGTAGAAATCTCAGCTGAATGTTAATGTTGTCTTCGGTCTTAGCTTTTCTTTTTTTCAAACGTAAATATGCAATATATGTATAGTAAAAGTAAAACTGTTAAAAGTTTAAAATTAAATTCTGATCGACAGATTTACTGTTTCTTCCAAAATTTATGTTGTTTTGCATGTTTCCGTCCTTTTGTTTTGAAACACTCGTCTTTGAGCCTCGAGCATGTTCACACACATAACGTTGTTTTGATGCTTCGGCGTGACGATTGCTCGGCGGGAATGATCGAGAGACTTATCTACATGTAAATTATTTATAGCTCTCTTATTTATAGTTTACGTAAGTGTGCAATAAATAATGAAAGCGTTGGAGATTTGCGAGAAGACTGTACTTAGCATCTGGCTAATTCCATGTTATTTTATGTCATTTTTGATTTCAAGACGGCTTCAACACGTGCTAATTGTTTTCGCGATGTTTTCTGATCTCTGAAGCTTTGATTCAACGAATCAAGGAAGCATTTGTAGATCGGTAATGTCAAGATTATCGCTTTTGACGATTGGAATCCTCTCCATCGTCCCCCTCACAACCGCCGGCAATATATTCTACTCGGATGGAGTGCGACAGTGTTTCCCGCACGGATTCCAAGTGAGCGAACGTCCGCTCACTTGTGAGAAGGCCGACTGGTTCCGCTACTACACATGCGGTGATACTGGTTGCGACTATCATTTACAGGTATACTATACGTCTAAATAATGAAATCATTTTTAAACCGTTCGTAAAATCCGTGAAAAATAGTAAAGTGGGTGAAAATCGTGTCAGGAGCCATTAGATGAATGAGATGAATTTGTGGTATTTTGGCGTTATTTTAATTTTGTTTTATTGTATTCAAGTTGTTTTGCAATGCCAAAACACTTTTTTTTCAAAAATAATCAATAAAAAGCAGATGAAAACTTTGAATCAATGTCATCCCTTCTTCAGGCTCCTGCCACGATTTCCTTAATTTCCCCATTGGCTTTTATTTAAAAGTCACTTTTTCAGCCATGGGTTTTCGCTGTAGTGTCGTTCATAGTCATCTCGTTTCTCTGCAGTCTCGTCTGCTCGTTGTTGCGATGCATCTGTTGCGCGAACGATCGCCGTTGACGAAGAAAGCGTCCAGAGAAGCCTCTCTTCTTCATTCTCGTATTTGACTATATTGCCCTTACAAACATATATTGCCACATCTTCGATTTTGTTAATTTTTATTCACAAATAAATGATTTTTAATTATCGACAGCAACACAAGCAACGAATCACACATCCGATCACTGCGGAAACGATGAGGTAGATGAGCAGCACGATCACCGAACCGATCCACGGCTGAACGAGGAAAGTTAAGTAACGATTAAGAGACGGTATGGTATGTTGAAGATTGTGATTGAAAAGATTTCATTATCAAAATGGCAAAAATCAATAATAAATACCATATAAATAGATCGTGTTGAGAGCCTGAGGAAGCCAGCAGTTTCATTATAAACCAGCAGGTTCAGGGTCTTAACACGATTCTTTATAATCACAAGTTTAACTAATACAAAAAAAAATTTTTTTTGAAGAATCATGTTAAGAGCCTTTTTCAATATAGAGAAACGTCTCAATGAACCAAAATAATACAAAACAGCGGGATCTTGACACGATTCTCTATAAGCATCTTTAAATCACAGTATTTTTGCGATACCAAACGATGAGAACAACTAACTTGAACATGATAATGGCATCCGCTATCACATGACAGGAATCTGAACCACGTCGCCTCATCACAAGATTCGATGCCCTTCGGAGAGACGCAAGTATTTGAGCTGCTGGCGTAGAAGAAGTTATCGGCGAGTGTGATCGACGCCAAAGACGTCAAAAGGAGTACGGTTAAAAGCGTAAATCGGGCCATTCTCTGCAATTGACGAATCGAGCTAAAACGGCGACTTTTAACACTTTGTGAAATGGCGTCACTCGATGTTTGTGAGTCAGATGGTGCGATAAGAAGCGGATCGCTTGATTCACCAAGTGCTCTGTTTACCTTTCGTTTGATGGAAGGCGCGGTTTCTCGATTAGAGTAAACAGAGGTTTAGAATGAAGGAAAATGTTATAAAATTTACAATTTAAAAGAACTTCCGCGTCCAAAATCGTACAAAACATTTCTATTTCAAGATGAAATCGTTTATTTGAAGCGAAACGCTTCGCGATACCGTAACTCGGACACAAAACACAAGCGGTTACTAACCGTCGACTTAATCAGTTCGAGTCAAACCTATCAAAAACGCTCTCAATCGCTCTGAGTCACGCGCTCGTCACCGTTTGTTGACTCAGTGAGAGAATCGCTTATCGCACGCTATTTAGAACCCTCAAATATTGGTTTTCACGGCATTTCTCTCGAGTTCTCCTGTCAGTGAGCAATGCAGAAGGTTATCGTCGTGTTCGTCGCCATTTGTGTGATTTCCTTGTTCGAAGTTGCGAGAGCAGATACCGTATTCTATACCGATTCCGAACAACAGATCTGCGGAGCAAAGACATGTGATTCCTCAAATTGGTTCCGCTTTTACTCGTGCGCCCACACTGAGTGTCATTACCACATGCAGGTAAGTGGAGAGGAAGCGATGTAGATGGAATAAACGTATTTCAGCCTTGGGCACTCGGGTTCTTCGTGTTTCTTGCCTTAAGTATCATTCCTTCGTGTGTTGGCGCTTTCTGTGGATATCGACATCATCATCATCACCATCACGATAGCCGTTGTTGATTTAAAAGTGCAATAAATATCAGTCTTAACTGCCTTATTCATCATGTACATTGGAATAAAAAACGTACAAATGTCTCGTGTCCTGACACGATCAAGAAATGTCATGTCTGAGTAGTCTCTTGTCTCGTTTGAACCCTCACTATTGAATCGATTCACTCATTCGGCAGTGTCCGCTCACAAGTCGGTCAGCTATGGCGAGTGAAACCGAAGAGAGCGTCTGCTCCGTCGTCTCCAGCGTCGTGCAGAAGAACGCCACGAACGACAACTTCAAACTGCCCGCTGGCGTGCAACTTCCGCCGATCAGAAGCTTCGATGACTTCTTCACCGGTTCGGGATCGTACAATGTGAGTTTAGTCCACCTTAGCAAAGCTAATCTGACCATTCAGGTGCCAACGAGCGGTTTGTATGCGTGGAACAACAAGATGGTCGGCAACCTTCTCTATTACCAAACCAACTACATCGCTCTCTTCGTGTTAGCCGTAATCTTCGCTCTGATCAAGTTCCCTGGAGATATCGCCTTCGGCATCGGCGCTTCTGCTCTCCTTGTGTTTGTTGTTATCTGCGCCATGTCTGCAAGTCACAAATTGTTCGCGGTGAGACTTCTTCTGTAATGTGAAATTTGATCGTTGTGAGACCCAAACGTTTTTTATTTTGTATTGATTTTCTTGCTTTTAATTTAAATTTAACGTTTACAGCATATTTTTGAATTTGAACTATTTCAATAAGTAGCACCTACTTGTATCACAATGGCAGTTTTGCAACGACGAATTAAATCTAAAAACAGTCGGTTTATATTGTTTGTTTCAGTTCCGCCGTGATCATCCTTACGCTACGTTGGCAGTGATCGTCGTTTGCGTATTCATCTTCATCCGCTCCCTTCCATCACTGATCCACGTGATCGCATTCACGTGTCTGCCGCTGGTCGCCGTCATCGGACACTCTTCGCTCCGAGTCCGCAACGTCGTGCTCTCCAGAAACAGCGTGTTCGTTCGTCAAACTGTGATGGCGAAGCTCCTCGAGGAGCTTAATATTGACTTGCGTCAATGATTCCGACGGTTTTAATGAATAAATGAATGTTTGGAATTTCCTTTCACTTTTACCTTTTATTGACTTTGGTTTTTCTCCCTTGAACCTTTAGCAAAGGAAAACTCGTTTAACAACCACTTAGGAGTGGCACCACTTGATGTCTCTGCTTTCATCTTGGCCTTGATGCAAACCGATTTCCCTCATCACTCGTTCGGACGAATTTTTTCCGTTTCCCCAAGGCCAATTCACTTTCACACAATGTAAAAACGCGTGGAATGCTCGACTTTTATAAACAGGTCAACAAGAAGACATCAAAACAAAAAAGATCATCAATGGAGGAATGCAAGTGAAACATGAATGTACAGTAACCATTTACACCGTCTTCGGCGTCCATCCACCTCTCCGCCACCAGAAGCCTAGCGCCGAAGCTGCCACCACACACGTTGAGAAGGCCATCATCACGGCGAGCAGAGAGATCGTTTGATGGCTGAAGCAGACCTTCTGCGCCGGCCGCAAAAGAACGGCCTCAAGTTGCGCGGATTCGCGGGTCTTCTGCACGTTTCCTTCTGTGTTGTCCTCCAAGTCAAGAACGAAGATCTTGTCGGCTGAGATGTCCATCGTGAAGGGATCGTCTTTGCGAGTTCCGTTGTTCTCCATGGAAGGGATTACGGTAGCGTGACGCTTGAGTCGGACTTCAGGGATGGCGGCCCCACAACGAGGAGGCGTCTTGCCAGTGCACATGCCTTCGGAAATCATGCACGTGGAGATAGCACATTGGAAGTACGTCGTGACTTTATCGGCGAACTTGAAGACGTTTACTTCGGAGTATGCAACGTTATTCTCGTGATTGTAGGTGAGGTCGGGAACGATGATACTGTCGATGGAGCATCTGGAAAAGATTGAAGTTGACATCAAACATTCCCTCTAAGACTCGAACGTACCCGTTTTCGTCAATTATGGGCTTGCGGTCCTCTCCGTTGCCGTCATCAACAAAGCAGCTATGGACGAGCATACCGAACATATCTAAAAAAGAGCCAATTAGTAAAAACCGCTTCGAAGAAGTTGCTCTAAACGCACCACTGTCGCATTTCCAAACGTGGAAAACAGGTTCGCCGATTCTCGCGTACTTAACAACAGCACCGTCAATGGAATCCTTCCTGACACTGTATGTGCATGTGGGCATCCGGGCGGTGTCGATCAGATCGGTTGTAGGAAGCATGCTATACAGAATCCTGGTCTGTGGTGGTCGGTTACTGTACTTACCTGACGTCAAATCTGTTGGTAACAACTCGATCGGCCTCCATGTAGAAGCACGTGCATCTGTAGGCGCGGTCCACTTTGGTGATGAAGACGTTGTGGAAGGAGACGATTACGGTAATGGACTGTTCGACACCTCGTTGCTCGGGACCCACCTGAACGGAAAAGTGATAGTTGTTTTTCGAAGTCATTTGCGAGTTTCAAGACGCCCGGAATGGAACGGCGACCTTGTTGGCGTCAACGGTGCCGTCAGCGACGTGTAATTACGTGCGGAGGGCTCCCACATAGTTAATCAGCACAATAGGAGGCTATATATCTTCCCTTTCGAAGTGAAGGGGCACTTCCGGCGTGACAAAAACGAGGTTAAAAGCGAAAAAGTGGATTCTTCGATCGGAGAAAGTGCGAATCTTCGCGCCAATTCAGAGTTCGTTGATCTCGGAATATAACTGTTCAAAATCTGAGTTTTGAGGACCATGGGTCCTGATACAACATGCCTTACCGAAATGTTTTCCACGAATTTTGCGAAGTTAAATACTATTACGGTAGATTGTCAAAACTGTAAAAAAACATTGAATCTGCTATAATCTCTTTTAAGAGTCAACTCTCAATAGCCATCTCCGTCCAATATTTGCCTAACCCACATTTCATCACCTCACATTGGCTTAATTACTTAGATCCACATGTTTTCGTCGGCGCGCAACCTTCTCCCACGCGGTCGACAGTTGACCTTCGAGGTATTATCTGCCTATTATTCACCTTCATTACCCTCGGGACTCTCAATAGGGCATAGCAATGTTTATGCGCGCAATGGCACGACCGTACCCTCTTGAATAGAGCGTTCCCACAAAACAAACGCACCTTTCTCGATCGACGCATGTTGCATTGGCCATTCGCCATCTCGAATTGAACGCTCGTCTTCGTGTTCGCGGAGAAGGTGTCCACACAACGGTCTTTGTCCACCATTCCTTTCACGAAGATTCTTCCGGTGAACGGTCGTTCCGTCTTGAAAGTGATTTTCACGCGATCCATCATGCAATCCACGATCGGTTCACCTGAAACAGACGATGACATTAAGGGATACGGTAGGTATTATGTTAAGATGAGACAGTGTAGACAGTCCAATTTAAACGTATACATACCTATTACTCCATTATCTAAAAAGACCGCTTCGGCACTCGCTATCAGCAGAGTGAAAGTGACGACTGCTGCCAGAAAAGACATTTTGCGAATACAAAACGCTGAACAAACTGAAGATGACGGCGTTCCCCTCACCCTCAAGTATCCGCTAGGAGGGGGCGTGGCTCCTTGTCAAGCCGAGGTCGCGCGCGCGAACCTGATGAGGTAATCGCCAGTTGCTCAGCCGTTTGTTACAAAAAGCGCAAAGAAATCTTCGAAAAACACACATTTCATTTACCTTGAGGCGCCACGGATAACTTCATGGGTTCTGGTTTACTCAAGGGAAGGTCACTTTTGCAGAAGGCCGCAGCTAGCGAAAGTAATTGGGCCCGTGGCGTCACAATGTCCACCCCAATACCATTAACTGTTTTTGTTGACCTCTCCTATCCCAACAAACCTTTTTCTTCATTTCAACAAAAATAATTTGAACAAAACTTTAATGAATACGCGAAGGTACCGGCACTACCGTGTACCCATCAGCAATTACACCGCCATTGTTTACGCCGTCTGGAACGTTCTGCACTCGACCGACAATCCAAGCTGGGAAACCGTCAATGTCCTCAATGTCTTTGCAGAATTGTTGTGCTTTGTCTGCAGGTAAAGCGAGAAGAAGACCTCCAGAAGTTTCTGCCGAAGTTCCACCGAATAAATTGAATCCGTTATTGCCTGGCATCTTCTTGGAGATATCATCCATGTATTCTATCACTGGCAAGGTTTCAAGAACGAATTGCACCCTGGCCTTTTGTGCCTTCGCGAGATTGTCAGCGTGTCCTAAAATAGAACTTATGAGTTGATTTGATACAGTGTAGACTTCTAAGATTCTGGTGTAAACAACTGAATTACCCAAAATTCCAAATCCAGTGACATCGGTTGATGCGTGAGCGCCATGTTTATGCAACATTTTCGCGGCGTTGATGTTTAGCCGAGTCATCTGCTCGCAAACTTGCTGGAAAGCGCGTCGAACTTTGGCTTCATCGAGTTCAAGTTCTGAGAACCGCTCAGAACCCTTCTTCAACCACTCATACGAGTTAACTGCTACTTGTCCACCAATTGGTTTCGTGAGAACCAACACATCTCCGTCCACGGCAGCGTCAACCTTCGTCATTTCAGCCTGGGTGACTACAGACGTTCCCACACCTCCGAGAAGAAGCCACGGGCAACGTACTGTTTGGCCACCTCGAATCTTCGTCCCGGCAAAAGTTGCTGCATCCTGAATGTCAAGAAGTAAACCATGACTTATAATTGTAGCATACTTTAAATCCCTGCATGAACTGTCCAACAATTACGTCCCGTTCCCGATCGTTCATGTCCTTTGCGACTCCAAGAAGCATTAACATGTTGTCACAGGTAACGACTCCCATTGCGTACAAATCGCTCAGAACGTTGGCGCAAGTAACTCGACCCTAAGGAAGTCGGTTTACTTCCAAATTTTGCCCTTTATAACAAACCATCAAATAAGGATCATCGATGAGAGGGTAGAAGAAGTCGGTTGTTTGGACTAGAAACATTCCCTCGTGTCTCAAGGGAATCACACAACTATCCAAGCCAATTCCCACTTCATCGTCCGTTTTCAGCTCCCCGTTTTCGTGAAGTCCATCCAAAAGTTCCAGAAGTACTGCTCTAGGTACTTTGCAACCGCAACCCTTCATGGCCGTCAACTTCGTGAGAAGAAAGTCTTCCGACAAACCGTGACTCACAGGATTGAAACCCGCGAGTATTCGCTCAATAACGAGAGGATCGGAAGCCGACATCTGAAGAGGTTAGTGGAGGAACGAACAGCAAGGCTTCAAAATAAAAATAGCAAAAGTTAAAGACAGTTAAATGATCACCAACACATCATTTCAGGTACAATAACAAATTTATCAAAATGGTGTAAATTCCATTCACACTTGCGGGAGATCAGTTAACAATCAAGAAATAATAAAAACTAAGCTTCTGAGACGAGTTCTTTTGGAGAGGTAGCAATATAATCATCAATTTGCATTTCCTCTGTTTCTACAGCACTATTCTCTCTCTTTCTGTTATCCTCATTTTCTTGTAACGTATCTAGCTCGTTTACAAAAAGACCTCCGTCGTCGCTACCAAAAGCTACATATTTACCATTGTCAGAAATCGATATACAATTAATCTGAAAGGCATGGATACTATTTCATTCAACTGAAAAGTTATTCATACCACTGACTCATACGCAGAATCAAAAATGTGGAGTTTACTCGCTGTTTTTATGTCCCAAAGAATACATCTCTTGTCGTTGGCGCAACTTGCAAAACGCTTGTCATTCGAATTACGATCTACAGAAATCCCAGTGACGAGAGCAGTGTGACCACAATAGCTGAGAATGAACTTTTTTTGAGGTTTGTCAATTCTAAAATTTATAAATCCTCAGATTAACGCAAGTTTTCTTACATATTATGAAGCCGAATCGTTCGGTCATCGCAACCCGTCAGAAGGCGCTCATCGTTTTCCAAAAAGCTCATTGCGCGGATTTTTTTCATATGGGCCTCAAAATTTGGAGTTGACTTCAGAGTGGTACCATCAACATCAACCAAGCACACATGCCCTTCGTTGGACGCCAATGCAATTTTAGATCCACTTGGACTCTAAAATAGCTTAACGCAATCAAAATTAATATATAAATCAAAACATACCACAGCAATAGAAGTAACATTCCTCAATTTGATGTGGCTCGGATCGATTTCAGCAGATTGTTTGACCTCGCCGTCAAATCCCACAACTTTTATACTTCCATTAAAAGATACTAAATCCCAAAAGTATTAAAGTGCAAAAATCCACGCTTTCTTACGAGTAAGATAGCCGGAACCAAACAATGAGCAAAATCTCATACTCAGAAAGCCAGTATTAAAGTGACTAGTTTCAGGTTCCAGAGAGTTTCCGCTTAACACAATATTGTAGAGGGTACTATCAACTCCAATCACACCGATAACTAAATTTAACAAATAAAGACTAAACAAAATCAAAAAAACTTACGTCTTCCGGTAGAAGAAACATCAAAATGCTGGACGCTACACCGTCCGACGCTCACTTCACGGCGCAAACATAAGTTGAAATGTTCCTCGCCATAACCATCAATTCCCCAAAGCTTCAGGGCGTCATGACCAACACTCATAAGGTAGTGAATGCCCGTCTCTGGATCTTGTACGAACCTTGTACCAAAAACTCCTTTTGAGTGTGCTTTCTGCTTCCTCAAAACTTCTACAAACGACATAACTGCGCCTTCTGTCTGAAGCAAACAGCAAATGATAAAAAAACACAAGTAAAACATAAAGACACGGAGTCGAAAAGCGAATAAGTACGATACCAATTCAAAATCAATAAATATTTATTTTAATCATAACGATCACAGTATTTTTACATTAAACAATTATAACAATCCAACC
>AZHV01000967.1:0-13030 GCA_000505645.1 Steinernema monticolum
GGCAATTAAACCGCCTATAAATAGTTTGTTTGTTTAAGTTTGTAAGAAGTTTATTTAAAGAAAACACCTTATTATTTGGCTTGAACTAAATGATTTAAACTATTTTGCTCGATCATTCAAATCAGCCTATTCTCACCGCCATGGCTCAGGTTACGTTGCCGCAGGGTTTTGTAGCTTGGAAAATACGTACAGTTTAAGCCCAAAGCCGGTTATGCACATATAAGTTTAAGTCGTTGTAAATAGACGACCATTCGTTGGAACACACCAGCAAATGGATTACACTCAATTATTGTCAACATAAACCTTCTCATATACACATTACAAATGTGCAAGATATGATGATAGTTAAGAAATGAATTCTAAGGTAGTACGGCCCGTATGTCTTTAACTTGCTTAAAGGGACATCATACCGTTCTGCATAATTGTCTTACTTTTTTTTCGATATTGGATAACTTTCCAGATGTCAAGAAAGCATGAAATTTGCTGAAAATAAGCAAAAAACCAAAAAACCATAAACGAAAATGGAATAAGCATTGATTCTTGATTTAACAAGCAATTTAAGACGAATAGTAATTCTCCTCAAAGTTGTTCTCATTAGAGATTTTCTCTTTTTGTGTAGCTTGTTGTTTATGCTTTGTTATGTTCGCAATCAGCAAAAATTGTATTTATTATGTTATTTCAAATTTATTTCAAGTGAGCATTGCTTACAAAAGTAGTGAAACCGGAATGAATTTGCATAAAGATCAGTGAGTAGCCGCGTTCTCCACCCTTTCAACGTATGAAACCTCCAACCAATCGGAGATCTGCTTTGCATTCTTTCCTTCGAGTGCATTCGCCGTGAACTTCGTGAGAGTATCGATAAGGTCCGGCATCTCCAAAAAGCTGGCCGCGTTGATGATATCAGCCAAGCGACGTCGGGGAACGTACTGACTGAACATCTCAGTATCTTCTTTGCGAACACGACGGCAGAATCTCTCTTGAATCCGTTCACGTTCGAGGCGTGGCTCCTCGTCTTTATGGAGTTCGCACCAGTCGCGAATTGCTTCGAGAGCCTCCTTGGTGACGTTGATGTCGATGGGTTCCGTGGGGTAAATGCCTTGTGAGATATCGTAACTCAGATTTAAAAGCATAGTGGTCAACGTAACCGACTTGGCCACAAATTTCCCGTTGAAAGAGACTTTCTCGCCCTCGTTGGTGATAAGAAGGATATCTTTGAAATCAGTTTCTATCATTGTTGAAGTCTGAAATTAATTTCTTAGACGAATAGTACTTATTTCAACAACACGATAAACGCCGGAATATCAGCTTTAATAGGTTTTTTACTTAAAAAGCAGAGAGAGTTTAAAGTAATGTTACACGCACACACACAATGATAAAATGAGGAAGGAACCAGTCGTTGTGCGCTGAGACGTCAGACCCAACATTGTGCAATAAGGGAACTGGGGAAACTACCCAGTCAAGGTTGCTAGGCACAAAATGTTGAATGTCACATGAAAGTCACAAATACAAAAAATCCCCTCTATGGATTGCATCTCATCTGTTTGCGTTTGTTTCAAAGCAATTTTATTTTTTTCCATAACGACAAATGTAAGTTAATGTACGATACACTAAAAATATTTTACTGTCTTTAAGAAAACGAGCGATTCTGCCTCGTAACTCTCGCGACAATTTTCGTGCAAATACAAAACATAGTATTTTACAAAATAAACTTCTAAAAATGCATACAAATATGATAAAGTCTTAAAGTGAAGAAAATTGAGGTTAGTAGCGTTTTAGGCGAACAAACAACCTAGTTGTGACTTAAGGAGGTGTAGGCATGTCTTAAATAAAACAAACAACCCACAGAAATTAGTTCCCACAAGTAGAGTAATTGTCCAAGTTGGTAATTAAGAGCTCTCTCTCTCTCTACCAATGCAATAATCAACGTTCAACGTACGACTGTAAGTACAGAATAGTTACAACACAGTTGATTGCGAAATAGACAATGAAAAACGACTTTACTTGCGATGAATGAATTGCAAAGTCGGCAGACCACGGACGTTTTGGATGTTATCTTATAATTGACTGATCAGAAAATAAATCACTTTTTATTTGTAAATTGAGAACGGCAAAAAGCCAACGAAATAAGAAATAACCTTACAAATTGCATCTTCAGCACTTGAGGAGACTACAACGCACCGATGCATTGCAGAGATAAAAACGCTAACGCTTTAGTCAACGTCATCTCTTCGTCTAGTTGACGGTGGATGATTCATTGTTACGATATGACAACAGGAAAAGTTTGAATTTACTCGAAAAACAAAACTAACAGTTTAAACTGGCAGATGATCATAGTTTCAATTGATAATATCTACTCAAAGGGAGAAGGTCATGGATTTTGGATCATCGAGAGATCCTGAGATTTCGGCAATCGCTGATTCCAGGAACTGAGAAACAATCGAAACAAATTGAGGAACAATCAACCTTGCACAAAAAAACGAAATCTCAGGAATTTTCGAGATCATCCAAAAAATCCATGACCGTAATTCTTTGAAACAATGTTTTTTTCTTTTTTGTTACATAAAACAGAATTATAACTAAACTCGGCATTTCTTAACCTCCATATAAGTCAGGATACAACCTAATTTTAAGCAAGTATATTAGCGAGTGAGTGCTGAAAAACTTCATTATGTATAACCAAGAAGACAACAAGTAAAGACACTAAACTTTTCGCATTTGACAAAACTGTTGACATATACAATATGCATAAATATAACGGAAAAACAATTGAAACCAGCATCGCGACGAATAGACTCTTCGTTTCGTTTGATGAATTGCATAAGTTGGAAGACACACTGTTTTGCATACTGTACACAGACACTTCAGGGATTCTGACGTTTGACGATGACTGCTAACTGTACAAGAGGATAGGAAAGAGGACACTACGAGGGAGTCTAATGAGAAGAAGCGGCGATCGGGTCAGGAATCACTGCGGGACGTGGTTGGGGAATCGGCGGAGGGGGAGGAGGTTGCTGCTGAAGACGCACGTTGCACGAAGTCGCCACCGTTTGGAAAAGTCTTAAAAAGAAACTTAAAATAGAAAGATTAATGAAGGGAAACGACGGAGTTACCTCTCGATCTCAGGCGCGCACCGCACGAAATCGTGTTTCCAGAAGCCGTAGCTCTCGTTACGGATAAGCTCGATGAACGTAATGAGGAGTCCCCATGGGTGCGGGCGGATAGCAATGAGACGTTCAAACAGGATTCTGAAAATAGTGAAGAAAGGGGTACCGGACGGTGTGTGAGTACTATTCTCACCTCGTTATCTGCTCCTGAATCTCCTCAGAATTGGCTTCTCGAAAGAGATAAAGTAGAGTCATGCTGAAGTAGTTGGTATGGGCGTTGGGGTACCGCAGCTGATTCGCAATGGCGTTGAAGAGAAGATACCTTCCCTCGGTACAGAAGCGGACGGCGAGGTTCTGGAAGACGTCCATGTAGGAGGAGTGCGCGATCGTGGTCAGATTGATCCGATGGTTGTTTTCGCGAATCGACTCCACGGCCCGAATTCCGACGTACAAAACGATGGAATTGATGACGCTCATGTTGTACTTGGAGCCCGGAGTCGAGCTCACCTGGAGCACGGCGGGGAGCTCCGAAAGGAAGCCCACGGGAGAGCGATTCTGGAGATACTCGTCGAGTTTTGCGCGAATGTCTGCGCGAAAGATGTCCACGGCGCGGTTAATCTTGGGCTCTTCTTGCATGTCTTGAAGGGTCGTGAGGACCGAGGGGCCGAAGGGATCCGGAAGTTTCATCCCTCTGGGGTAGGCACTCAAGACGAGGTTTCTGAGTTGCACGCAGTTGGGTGGAATTGCGTCGCAGATGACGTAGTGGTACTCGCAGAGAACTTCGGGGAAATCGTGGAGGATCACGAGAAGCACTCGTAAAGTGCCCGTGTACATGGTGCTGATGGAGGGAGGGAGGGTGAGGTTCCTCAGGTATGGTGATAGGAACTTCAGATGACAGATGATCAGCTGAGTGTACATAGCTCGCGCTTTCTCGGCAGAATCCCCAGTTCTGGTGAGGATTCTGGCGATGAAGTTGCGATGTCCGATAATATCGAGCCACGAGAAGGCGAATCCGGGGGTTCTTCTTGGCTGGAGGAGGAACAGCGCCTGACCGAAGGCTTCGAGTATGTTCCAGGCCATGGGTTCCAACACGGGGTCGGGAGTAGTGAGCTCGTTGAACATACTGACGAGCATACGGTGGTAGGGCATCGACTGAAAGTCCTGTTTGTGCATGTTGTCGTGATCGTATTGTGCAACAGAGGAGACGATGCTCAGCACCTTCTTGAGGAGATTGATCTTTGTATGATACTGATTACCATCGGAGTGTTTGATCATCAGGCTTAAAAGAAAAGTGGTAAAGTTTCTGTTAATCTTTTGCTATTTCCTTACCATGTAAGCTTAACAAAAGCGTCAAGAGTCACGTAGCACCGTCTTCTGGTCATGGGGCTGTTGTCGTTCTTAAGAAGCCTGTAGGAGACGTCGACAATCATATCGGTGCACATTCTCAGGAACCTCGTGATCATCTCGTCGGTCGACAGAACGCCTTGTTCGTGCATCTAAAATTCAATCATACATGCAATTCTAGTAATTTTTTTCTTTACCATGTTAACAATATGCTGCAGAGCAGTCTGTGGGTCCTTTTGGAAGGCGTTGTCCGAGCAGAGCTGAATCCAGTGCCTCAGAATATTCTCTACTTTGTACTGCAACTCGGGATCGTACTCGTTTCCATCGCTTCCAACAGAACGTTTTGTAGGTAAATCGTCCGTAGCCGGAGCAGAAGTTTTTGTCACCGTTTCGAAGGGGTGCGTGGTGGATTCTGTGGAAGCAGCAGGGGCGGACGCAGGCTGCCGGGAAGTGCTGTTGGAGCTTGAGCCCATCTGCGAGTAGAGCTGGATCTTGCTGAGAACGTCGCAGCACAAAGGCATCATCGTCTGCAGTGGAAAGGGAGTAACCTTCGTTTGATTCACCTCATGGATGTTTCGGAAGAGCTTTGTGACGAATGTGAGCACTTTAATGTTGTTTCCGCTGTCCATCGCCGTCGAGAGATGTTTGTCGTAGGCGGCTGCGTTGATCAGTTGGTTTCGGAGAAGGAAGGCGATTGCGTCGAAGTTGAATCGATATTCAAGACGGCACTCGCAGATGATTTGAGTGATTCGCGCAATTATGTCGTTGTGGAGGATGTGGTTTGCAAGGCATTTGCAGAAGGCAGTAAACGCATCGCGGAGAAATCCAGACCACTCCACTTGCATCATTTCTGAAAACAGTTAGTTTACGAGTTTGGAGATTCGTCATCGACTTACTTGAATAAACCGGCGTTGAAGCCGTCGAAACCACTTCGAAAGCATTCAAGAATTGTTCGAGAACTCGTTGGAGGAGCGGACTGATGATGTGAGTGTCCCTTGGGTAGGTGATGGCCTGAGAGAAGAGCTCCTTCATGAGCAAAAGCGCCTTGAACGACTTCATCTCGTCGAGATTTGGCGTTTGACCGATGTGATTCACGCGTTCGTCAATGGTTTCTACGATCTTCTGCATATCACTCACGAAGGCGCTCACGTTTGAGATAATCATATTTGAGTGCTGAATTGCAGCGCCCACACCTCCGGGATTCTTAGCCAGAAGGTCAAGTAACATGTCGTCAATGCTTGAAGCCTTAAATCCGCAGATCTTTTTCACGAATTCATCGTAGATTCTGAATTTCTGATGAGTGGTGGGTCCAGCAGGCACGCGAATCCGATCAGGAACCGCTTGTTGGATTTCGTAGTGCGTCGCACTTCCGATGAACTTCTTATGTTCGTTCTTCGCTTGAGTTCGCTCTTCGAAGTCGGCGTTCAGACGTTTGTCCACTTCTTGACTTGCTTTCTCACAAGCCGTCTTGACGACAAAGCTCGTCGCGAGTTCGACGTTGTCGGTTGTAATCTCTTGAATCGCTTCTTCGATGGCCTTTAGCTAAAGCGAAGAACCAACAAGTAGTTGTTTTCCAAATTATGGCACTACTTACATGTTCCTGAATAGTTCCAACCGAGGAGAGCTGATTTACAAAGTACTGCTTCAAATAAGTGGCCAACGTGGTCGACAAAGGGTCTCTGCAGGTAATCGCGGCCATTCCGGCGGTCATTGCGCGCATCATCTGATGAGCAGCTCTTCTTAAGTTCTTCTCTTCACCGTCGAGAATGAAGTCTTTCCTCACGATATGCTCCGTCACATTCATCGCCACTTTGATGGCTCTGTCCGTCACCGGCCCGATGAGTTCTTTCACTGCGTGGTGCATGGCTGTCCTTACCGAATGCTTGAGGTTAGGATGCGACTGGAACAACGCAAGATGCGAATTGATCTTAATGTGTGGCACGAGACCTAAAGATTTTGTTAGGTGGTTAATAAAGCTCTTTGCCATACCTTCGTAGGTGGTAACGTTGATATCATGATAGTGGAACTGCGCAGTGTTTAACGGCACTGTGGAACCTGTACCAGCGGAAGCCAATGCCATTCCCGCAGTGTGAGCAGCTGCAGCTGCCGCGGCGGAAGGATCAGCTGCTGAACCTGCGGCTGACACCAATTCATTCACCGGGGTGCTTACGGTAGCGGAGTTACGACCACTGGACGCGCCTCCGTCGACGTCTACGGGCCTTAGAGTGTTCGGAATAGGCGAAGCGCTTGAGGAAATGACGCTCGTTGGTCCGTAGCCTCCAGTGCCAAGTGCTCCGGGTGGCGGAGGAAGAGCGTCGGGTTGCCGGAGGGTTTTGAGATCACCGAGTTGTTGTCGGAGGTGGCAGAGGTGTTCCGTGTTCTTGAGAATGCCTTCGGTTCCGAGGTCTCCGTCGCTGAGGTCGACGCCAAGTTCTTTGCAGAGCACTTCGATCTCGAATTTCAAGTTGAGTTTTAAATCCGGTTCGTTGTGCAGCTCTGCTAAGACGCTTAATATTGCGCGTATCCATGCACATCTCGGTCCAAATAACTAAAAAAAATATGCTATAGATACACATTTGTCAATCTGAATTATTTCTGCTACTTTTCAAATATAAAAAAATGTTAATTCTGACATAACAACGCTCACCTGACTTTTAGAGCATGACAGCACAGTTTTCGCTATGAACGGCACTACAAACAACAATTCCTGCTGACCCTTGTAGTACGCCTCCAAAAGAAGTGACTTTAAATCGAGGTCGAAAGTGGAAATCGGCTTATCCTTCGCTATGGTGAGCAGTCCTAACCAATTGCCCAAGTGTTTCAACAACTGTCTATCACTGAAGTTTGATGCCGAAGCCCTTTTGTCGCTCTTCAGAAGCACTTTGATGTTCCGAAAGGTCTCTTTACGAATGTAATTTTCAAATGTTTTGTCCGCAATAGTGTTCACGAAGTTGGAGTAGAGAGGATGAAAGTTGAATTCGATGGAGACGCGCTTCATGACCATGTATTGAGCAAGCCACCGCACAAACCGGTCGCCTTGCTCGATCATAAGATACTTCATCTCTTCCGTCTGTAACGTAGCTTTAAATAAGGTTGATTCGGTTAGATTGTTACCTTCTTAGTAAGGTTGCTTTGAGAGAGGTTATTAAACAAGAAAGAAACCCGTTCAACAACCGCAACTGAGGGTTCGGGGATGTTTGCTCCTTCCCTCTCTGTCAACTTAACAAGCGTGTCCACACTCGCTTGATTCAACATCCCGGAAGGCTAAAATGCATGTTACTTCTCGTTTTAAGCGAAGGGGACTTACAGGACGTGCTACTGAAGCTGAAAACTTTCCTGGCGGCGTCTCTCTCCCTTGATTTACGTGAGCAGATGGATTCCTTTGACTTGCAAGGAGCTTTTCTCGCTCTAGAAGTGCCTGTTGCTGTTTCTGAAGATATTGTTGTTGGTGAGCAGGAGGAATCTGTCCGGACACTCCGCTGTTGATGAAGTCGCGGACCACGGAGGGCAAATGAGTAAAATTTTCAAGTTTTTGGAGCAGCTGACACACTTGGTGGAACTGATGGAGTCGCATCTTGCAGCAGTTAAGGACAACGGCGGCGAATTTAAAGAGCATAGAAGAGGGATCCGTGTTAATTGCTTCTGTTATCCTTCTCATCGCCGTCGCCATTTGAAGCCCCCTACAAGGAGGAACGGGTTTTACTATGGTATGATAGATGTCACTTACTGAATTATATCCTCTCGAATGATGCCACCGTACACCTCTGCTGTGGTCTTCAATTCTCTTTCCGGATAATCGTGGAAAAAGCGAAATTCCTCAAAGAGATTCTTGATGACACAGGCGAGTATTTCCTGTTCCCTCAAGTTGTTGGAACTCTTGAACTGCTTCAACTTCTGAATAAACTGCTCTGTCGATAGTTGCTGATTCTGGCCGTAGATCATTTGGAAGTAGGTGTTTGCTTCGTCCTGAATCTCTTCCGAAAAGACGGTCATCGAGATGTCTTCCTGAGGATTTAGTACTGAATGTCTTCCGTCGATGAGTGGAGGAGTTCCGGTGCCCGGGGTGTTGGCAGCAGATGGGGCAAGTGACCTGAAGTCCATTGGTTGCTGACTGCCCGGAGTCGAAGCACCTGACCCGCTTCGACCTCCTCCGAGATCTAAAAATGACAACTTTTCTGGGCAAAACTTCAAATAACTCACTGATATCCCATCCGGAGCCTGCAAAAGGCGCCGACGGGATCGACGGAGTTGTTGCATTGATCCCTCTGTGCACGTTTGGATTTGTGGTGTAACTCTGACTTCCGCTTCTCATCATCTGATGTGAGGGCGACAGATTCCCTCCGAAGGAGTTCATTGCAGCTGCGGGGTTCGGAGGGGTGCTGGGACCCGGGAAACCAGATGAATTCATCGGACTCGCGGGAGTGTTGCTGATGCCGAATGATGAGTGGGCATTCTGTGGAGCACCAACACTAGAGGAGCGTTGTACTGCGCCGTTAGAGGCTGGAGGGAACACCGAATTCCTCGGCTGCATCTGGTGATGCCCGGCTGAACGAACGGTCGACAATTACTAAATAATTCATGGAGTGATTTACCAAACATCTGTTGGGATATTAGAGACTGTGGACTCGCGGCAGGAGGCGGACCCGTAGGGGTGCCTGGCGTGGTAGAGAGGTTCAGTCCGAGGGGTAAGTTGGGGGGTAACGTGCCTGGACGGGGCAACGCTCCCGGTGTTGGAGGTCCGTTTTTAGCCTATAAAGGGGATTAGTAAGTAAAAATTGGAAGGTACAACGCATCAATTGTTAAATTAATAATAGAGATTTTTTGACCATTTTTATACATGATTACGACCATATTTAGACGTAAATGTTGTTTGCTAACTACGTTGATAATGTATCACTTAAAGTGGCCGATATCATGTAAACCAAAACTAAAAAATAATACCATCGCAACTCACTCATGTACTGAAATATCGATTTTTAGACGAAAGCGAAAAGATTACCAGTTCTGATCAAATTCGGTAAACAAAAGTCTTAGATAAATATTGAGTGACGTTAAGAAGTGCTTTTAAAAGTGAATATCAGCGTATAATTCAAATATACAAGCAGATTCGAATCGATTAATTAAAGAGATCTGAAAGGAATCGATCGCAATCGAGAAAAGTTTGAACAAAAAAGGAAAATTGCGAAAATCGGTTTAGTGATTAGAGAGCAGATGAGTGGCGCATATTTTAAAAGCGCACGTAGACAAACAAGATTAAGAAGTCCTAAAAACCACAGAAATTACACGTGAAAATTCATTCGATTTTTCTCATTTTGTTGTTGACAAAAACCGGTATTTCCGTCTTAGTTGACCTACTTGACCGACTGTAATTCTCTACGGTTCGGTCTCTCATACAACGTTTTTTGTGTGAAAGAGAAAATGTGGTTTTTGATGTTTAGAGTGATCGACAGTTCGGTTATTAAACGTGAGATTTTTAATGAAAAGTGTTTGGCTAAAATAGTTCTTTTTGGACGTTCGTGATAGTAGATCACCGTTACTCGATAAACTTTTAGCGTCCTTATCATTTGACTAAAAATAACGAAGTTCTATATTGCATACCTGCGCTATCCTAATCTGCTGAGTCAATTGCTGCATCTCCCTCATCAAGTCGTTCGAATGGAAGTTCTTCTGTTGTAGAATAGATAACAACGTCAGCAACGTGTCCTGAGTGGAAAGAAGCTGTGCATGCGCACCTGCAGAAAGACCGATGCCTCCGGGAACTGAAGAAAGTCTCCGTTTGATGTGTTCGACCACGAAAGTCGCAAATCGTTCGACGCCGACTTCCGCCATCTTGTCGTCGATCCACTTGTCCAACTTGAGGTAATCTCTTTTTGACGCCAAACACGCGAGGTCTACCACGAAGGGGTACTGTCCCTGGATGCTGAAGAGCTCCGCAAGACCGTTCGGTTTCAGTTCGTGTCCGATTTCCAGAATCTTCGTAAGTCTCGATTGGTCGTCAGGGGATTTACTGTAATACTGTAGAAGAGCGAGAATGATCTGTGTTCTTAAGGCACGTGTTCCAAATGTTTCGCAGTTCCAAGCGGCGTTTAACACTCCGATTGCGTTTTGACTGTTGGTTAACAAGGCGGTTACGCATTCTTGAATCAGTCTTAAGCGACCCCTGTTCATAGGTGACTGAAAAATGCTGCTTTCAGCTGCGATTTCTAAGGGTTCTAACTCACGGGAGCCTGGATAAGTCCAAGAAGAAGGAGATCAGGACAGACCACCAGCGGCGAGACGGGAAGTTGACAGAATATACTGAATACCTGAGAGGTAAAGTTGGTCTCCATTAATTTCAGCAAAATATCGACTAAACTCAGACATTTCCTAGAATAAAATTAAGTTAATCACAGTGATTAGACCTAGAAAAGATCGGACCATTGCACAACGTCTTTACTCAATTCATCGGGCTGTATTTTTAAAGAAGCCATATTCACCGGTGTGTGGGGATAATCAAGTACAAAGAAGATGTCAGGATTTTGGATAATCCATTGAAGCCACGTAAATTGACCCGCTTTGTTGTTGGGCCAAAGGTTGTAGAGGAGGTTGGTGGGGAAGGAATTGGGATCGTTGATTCCATTCACGAAAATGTCGGTAAGCAGTTTCAGGACTTGTCTACTTCGCACGGCTAAGCCGGTCTGGTCAAAGTGCGCTATCACTTCGGGCCAGGGGAGGGAGGGGTTCTGCAAGACCAGTGGTTAGAAGAACAAATTTAGTCAGCAATCTTTAAGAATTCGAACAAAACTTACAATTCTATTAACAGCTTCCGCAAAGACCTTTCCGTCGTAAGAAGGCTCAGTAATATCATCATTTTTATGGTCAGCGTGATGCATGACCATCATTGTGACTATGTGCGCAACGGCAGCAGAACTCAACGTATGGGAATCTACGGCGCCGAGGGAGAGGAGGTGGGCGCAACACATATCGACGGAGTCAGTAAAGGAGTACCCGATCTCCCGAATCTGTGCGGAGAGCGCATGGACGTTCTCACGGCTGAGGTGCTCCATGAGAGGTTGGAGGTAAGAGTCGTCTTGGTCAGGAATCCCTGATTCCGAGGTCGATGAATCCCGTCGGATGTTGAGAAATGCACCGAGCAGAGGTTGCGACGTAAAATCTGAGTTTAAGCATGGGATTACGGTCAGCGAAGGCAGGAATTACTGTCGAAGGAGGCAAGTTTATCGAGAATAGTGTCGACGTCTTCTCTCCGAACGTTCGCTTGTGAAGGATTCCAAATGATCGACAGGAAAAGATGGGCAAATTCGTATTTACAGTTTTCTGTCAAAAGTTTGCAATCGCCTGAAAGAAGCTCAACGTAAATGTGTCAATAATTTCACGTTAAAAGCTTGAAAGAGCGTTATTTAATGTTTCCCGTTCTCGGTCAATGTTCGTTGATCGCTTACACTGAACATCTTGGCACCAGGATCATACTATAGGCTTTTCAGAAATCACAGAAATGCAATTTTTCCGATTTGAAGCCATAATGGACAGACAACAAACCTATTCAAAGCCAAACGGAGATTTTTATGATGATTTCAAACCCGGTAGCGAAACGTAAAAACAGACCTTCAATGAGTTTCTGTACAGTGTGAGGTACGAGAGCCTTGAGAAGATCGTGCGCGGCGTTGAGACACGACGTTGAAAGCGATGACGTGGAAATGGAGTGAACGAAAAGCGTCTGAAGAACGGGACTCAATTCGAGCCTGCTGATGAGCTCGACGAGAGTGTTCCGAACGTGGTCTGTCTTCGATAACGACTGAAGAGTCGCGTCGACGCCCTCGACGATCAAGTAGAAGATGTCGCCGTTTATGTGACTATTCCTAGCTATACTTTGTTTTAATAACTAAATAGACTAATTGGACTTCTGCAAACAATCGTTTAGTACCTCTCCTAAGGTCTCCTGTGTGAAATCCTTCCTTAAACCTCGGTTGGTATTCTTAGAGATGACTTCGTCACAAAGGACGCCGACAAGGTAACGTCGTTTCGCGTCCTCTGTCTTGCTTTCGTCGGTGTTCGGCTCTGTGCAGGTGTCGATTAGGGCGTTCAAGAAGTCTATGTACTTGTCTCGGTCGCCGCGATAATGCTCCGAACCACTGGTCAGAATACCGTCAACGAATTGCTGAATCTTCAGTTTCGCGCTTGTTGACATCAGGAGGTGGCAGGGACCTGTAGATAGCACAATGGAATTAAATTGTCGTATTTTCAGTTTGTTGAAAAGTTCAGCTTTTAAGTAGCCTAACAAGTTTGTAACGTCCTTTCAACCGTCCTGGAACCGAATGTAATAAAATTTGAAGGAACATGAAGTAATGCTCTTAAAAATGTGCAAAAAAAGCATCACAGTTGTATATATGTCAATTGTTCGGTTCATTGGTGTCACCGATAAAATGACAAACTCCGTGACTAACCGTTGTACGTGTCACCACTGTAGTGACACCAGATACTCATTTCAAAATGTTCAAATCTTTCTATATAATATCAGTCAATCTCTAAATTTAAATGTCGTTAAAACTGTTTAGAAGCTTATGTGTAGTCAGATTGACAGATAA
>AZHV01001050.1:0-12036 GCA_000505645.1 Steinernema monticolum
GCCGCAAGAACCTTCCCATCGAGTACAACCCTTAAATGATGTAAATATGTGCCTGCCTTGTATGATCAATAAATCGATGTTGAAACGACTTTTGTTGTTAGTTTTACTTGTTTTACCGTTGGTTCTCTTGATTTATCTTCTTGGATGTCTTCGATCGGTCTCTTATTCATCAATTTTCGCCTTTACTAACTTTGCACTGAACAGTAAAATTCCGTCTAATATCATTTTTAGTGGCATCTAATTGCTCTGGTTTGTTTGGCAACTTGGTCACTTCAGGGAAACACACATTACCGTTCTTAACTAATTCTACAAAACGACTTAAAAACCGAGTGTTACGTGGCATAAGACACGAATACGCATAAATATATTTAAACACATTTTAATCAACACTTTATATTAATGCATGGGTGGGTTCGGAATAGACAACAATCAGATTCAACAAAACAGGAACCATCCAACAATGTAATAATCACCACGACATTAAAAACAGAGAATCAATAGCGACTTCCGTAGCTGCTACCTCCATAACCGCCATAGCTGCGACCGCCGCCGCCACCACCGCCACCTCCGTATCGACGAGGCGCGCTGCGAGCTCCGTAACTGCTTTGAGCCATAGAGAGAAGATCAGCAGACACTTCTTGCTGGGCTTCTTGCAAAACTTTGATTAAGTCACCGGCCTTCGAAGCATTGTTGTAAGTGAAGAACGTGTATGCAGTGCCCTAAATTGAAGATATTAAGCTTGCGGGATAGATCAGTGACTAACAGTCTTGTCGCGACGACCAGTACGTCCAATGCGGTGAACATAGTCTTCCGAATTGTTAGGATAATCGTAATTGATAACAAACTTAATGTCATCAACGTCTAAAGAAACACAACATAAGAAAAAATACAAAAATAATTTGAATACCCAAGCCACGGGCGGCAACATCAGTGGCCAGCAAGATTGGTGTCTTGCCCTGCTTGAACTCCTTGAGTACCCAGTCACGTTCTGTCTGAGCCTTGTCTCCGTGAATGCACAAACACGGCCAACCATCACGGCGCATTCCACGGGTAAGCTCGTCACATTTCCGCTTGGTTTCGCAGAAGACTATAGTCTTGCACTCTTCCTGTCCGAGAATGTGATCAAGAAGTTCAAGAAGGCGGCGAGGCTTTTCATGTTCTTCCAACAATGAAATCTTCTGAATGATGTTATGATTTGCAGAAAGTTCCATGGATCCGACATTAAGAAAAGCAGCATCCTTCTGGAAGTCACGGGCCAAGGCACGTACTTCCTTAGGCCAGGTGGCGGAGAACATCATTGTTTGACGATCAGGGCGAACTTGTCCAAGAATACGACGCATTTGAGGCTCAAATCCCATATCAAGCATACGATCAGCTTCATCCAGCACAACATAGCTGCAGCGGTGAAGGTTGGTATAACCAGAATCCAAGAAATCAAGAAGACGACCAGGTGTACCAATCAAAACATCAACACCTAAACACAGACATAAATTTTAACTGTAATTTAATGAATCGACCTACCTTGACGCAAGGCGCTGATTTGAGGGTTGCGAGCAGAGCCACCGAAAACGCAAGTGAGCGACAATCCATTGTCGCGACAGTACGGAGTGGCAACCTCTTGAACCTGTTGGGCCAACTCACGGGTAGGAAGCAAAACAAGGACAGAAGGTCCTTCTCCATAATTACGCTTGGCTTGATGCAAGGTGTGAACGATTCCAGGAAGCGTAAACTGAAATCAAAAGGTAAATTAGAAAAATGTGCAATGAGCGACTCACAGCAAGAGTTTTTCCCGAACCAGTTTTAGCGATAGAGATGATGTCACGACCACTCATAGCAATAGGCCAAGAAATCGACTGGATTACAGTCGGAGTGGTGTAATTTTCATTCAACCGGTTAAGGATCGGTTCAGGGAATCCGGCTTCAGTGAAGTAGAAGACAGGTCGAGGAATGTTGGCACCATCGAGTGACACTTCATTTTTGTTGATCCACTCCTCGACTTCTTGATCTGATCGATTGGTAACAGCGCTGCACTCTTCGTAGAAATCCTTCTTGACCGTGCTTAAGTTTTCCTTTTCCCAGTCAACGTTTTTCGCAGCGCGGTTGGAGAAATCGTAGTTGCTCGAGGTATACCCACTGGCATACGGGTTGCTGTCGTAGCCACCTCTGGACCCACCGTTGAATCCGGAACTGCCTCCGCCATATCCTCCGCCTCTGCTTGAATATCCGCCTCCGGCGCCGAAACCGCCGTTATTGCCTCCGAAGGATCCACCGGAATTGCCTCCGTATCCGCCACTTCCTCCATACGAGCTTAAAAAGCGGTAAATTTCAACAATCGAGAGAAACGCTTACTTGTTGTTGTTATGCATGGCGCAATCGGAACAGCTTTCACGTGTAAGAAGGATCAATTGGAGTCAGACCTCGGATAGTAGCACCGAGAGCGGCTAAAAAAAACAAACTTAAACCCCGAAACAAACTAACAACAGCTACAACGCACGGTCCACGGCGGGAAAGCACAATGCAACATTGGAATTCAATGAACACGTGAACACAATTAAATTCGAATTTTCGCGAAACTGAAGCAATGCGAACGTGGCAGATGATGTCTGCCTCTTTGGGATCGTACGATCACTGTATTCGTGATGGGACTATGGCATGAGAGGAAATTCAAATATTTAGTAAACATCGTACGTGTCTTTAAATTTGCATTTTTTTAGATTTAGACTTTTGTCCAGATTTCGACAATTTTTCACGCTTTAATGGTATCAGACTTGGTGGTGAACCCAACCGCTTAAGAAACATAAATGAACTTATGTATATATGTATAACAAATATAAGGGAGAAATCAGCACACATGTTCATTATTTAGATAGCATGAAAGAAGATACAAAGAGTCTTTATCGGGCCGCGACGTCCATTTTCGCGCTCACATCTGTCAGGTCAGCGCGCCGATGGACGATGTCGATGTGTCATGTACGCGGACGATACATATCGATTTTTTAGAAAGCGGGAAAGCAGCGAAGAGTTAAAAGTGCATCTTCAGGGCATTCATTGTATACCCACGTTGACGGTAAAGATGGAATCTTCGACGAGAAAGCGAGGTTATTGGCGACATAAATAGCCTATTGCAGTGTCAAAAGCGCCAACTTTTGAACCATATTTCAGAAAACAGACGCATATAGATAAGAATCATCTGCACTAGCTACGAGTGCATATGAGAATCATCGGCACTAGCCACTAGCTAGTGCATAATTTTTGCTTCGTATAACGTCTGATAGTTTTTTATCAATTAATTTTACGTCGTTTTTTATCGTAACATAGATTGAGTTCTTTTTGGTCGATTTGAGGGTCATTCGGAAACGGAATATGTGTTTCTGCCGTATACGTTCACATTTTGCGCCCATGTGCATTCGGGCCCAAAGAATCAAGGAGCACTACTTTGTAAAGTCAAATTAAATATGTAGAAATCGAATTTAGGGAAATTAATTTCGGATTCGTTATTTATCGACCTCAAAATAAATATGATAAAGCTAATCTCTACCTTTTTGAGGTACAAAAATCGATTATCAGTGCTTTGATTATCTGCTGTGCAGTTATGTTTTCGTTCCTAATGTCCAGTAACATTTATTTGCATATGTGTATATTAGTTCTGAGATAAATAACATGCAGAATCTCTGATCTCCACCAGACAGCTCATCAAAAGCTCAGGATTAGCACCAATTGCATCATATGCCTCGAAAACAACCACATATTCCTCCGAATTCCGGTCTCTCTGTGGTGGTGAGTCGAATATTAAGTCAACATCGCCATTTACCAAATAACAACCCACCAAAACACTCGGGTTTCAAGTTTACATTGTGTTTTGCTACGTTGCTGTTCCCCTTAATTAAATTAACTATTTTCACGTTTGTTATTACCGTTTCTCTGCGTTTCTGGCGGCGGTGGTGAAAATCACAATCAGTCTTTGACCAATAATGTCACGTTATCGACTCAACTCGGTTGTTTCGGGAATTGGATATTTCTCGCGGTGAGTTACCGTATTCAAATGTCAGAAATTACGATGTGAAATCCCTAGGAGACTCATTAACATCCGTCCTAACAGTCCGCCCAGTGAGTTAAGTTACATCCATGGCGCCTCATCGGTCCCTTTTCTTCATAATACGATTGGGGAATGCTTCTTAAAGGGAGTAGAAAGTGTGCCCGACCGCGAAATGTTGATTTTTAAAAACGAGAACATCCGAAAAACGTATCAGGAAGTGTGGCACGACAGCCGACAACTCGCCAAAGGCCTCCTAAAACTCGGAATTCGCAAGGGCGACAGAGTGGGCATCTGGGGCCCTAATTACTATGAATGGGTTACCACACAATTCGCCACAGCGTTGGCAGGAATGGTTTTGGTAAATATTAACCCTGCTTACCAGTACGATGAGCTACAGTACTCCATGCGGAAAGTCGGAGTGAAAGCGCTCATAACCCCTCCAAAATTCAGTAATTCCAATTATTACAGGTCGGTCACTACCGTAATTGTGTCTCTAAAACTTGATTCAGAAGCCTGAATGCCGTAATTCCACAATTAGCTTCGGAAAAAGAAGGAATTGGCAACGTTCACAGTCATGATCTTCCGGAATTCGCTCATTTGATTGTGTTTGGAAATGAAAAGAGTTATCGGTAGGAGAACCGTTACAGTTTAGTTCACTTTTTTTTTATTTATTTAGAGGTGCTTGGAACTATACTGACATCGTGAATTCCGGTGGAAAGGAAGAGGACGAACTGTTGGCCAGTTATGCGAATAAAATCCACGTTGACGACCCAGCTAACATTCAGTACACAAGCGTTGTTTTAATTTTTGTTTTTTGTTGCTAATTGACGGTTGTTCTATAGGGGACAACAGGTCACGCCAAGGCCGCCACGCTGAATCACTTTTCGCTCGTTAACAACTCTTATTTCATCGGTCTAAGAAGCAATTTTGATTCAGAGGTCAATGGATTTCCTAGTTTTACCTTTTATCATTTGTTCAAAAATATTCAAAAACACTTTTCCATAGTTTTCTTCATTTACGGAACCACCATGATTCGTGCCCGAACAGTTGCTTTGTTGACAGATATGTATGTATTTCTCAGATTTCTTGTGTTGTTTATGCGATCGCAAATGTTTCAATGTTTTCCCATTTCAGCAAGCAATCATTTGTATTCCGAATCCGCTCTACCACTGCTTTGGATGTGTCATCGGAACCCTGAATGCCGTCATTCACCAGCAAACGTGCGTTTTTCCGTCTCCCAAATTCAATACAGACGCAATTTTGCGTTCAATTGGAGAAGAAAGGTAAATATTAGAGTTTCCAATCACCATTAAATTCATTTCTCAGATGCACGGCTCTCTATGGGACGCCGACAATGTTCATCGATGTTCTCGCGAATTCACAACTTAAAACAACTGATCTAACATCCTTGCACACAGGATATGTTGCTGGATCACCCTGTCCGGCTGCTTTGGCTTCCAGAATGGTTAATGAGCTGAATTTGAAGGATATGTGCATGCTTTATGGAACGACAGAAGCGTCACCGATTATCACAATGTCTTATCTGGAGGACTCACCCCAGGAACGAATTAAGAACGTCGGATACGTCATGGATCACATCGAGGTGAGTGTGTACTTGTTGACAAAGCAGCGCTTTTGCGTCTATTTACAAAACTGAAAGAAGGTAAATAAGTCGTTGTCATGTGAGCAGACACTTTTAGCTTTCCCATTTTATTGTTGCCCTTTGCGTAACGATCTTTTGTTTGAGGTGGATATCACGGGTTCAAAAAATAATTTATTGAACCTCGCGTAACAGATCAATAATGCCATCTTCGATCTTTCTTTGTTGATTTGGCGACATGTCTCTTAGTCGCGTCATCACATAGCGCATAAATGCTTCTTGCCGATCGTCTAATTGTGTTTTGTTTGCGCTTACGCGTTTGAGCACGTCATTTGACTCCTTTAAGACCTCCATCGAGGTTTCGAGCATTTTTTCGACAGCTTCTTCTGGCTCCGAACGACAGTACTTAGGCTTCGGTTCTAAACAATTAAAGCATCACATTTTGGTCTATCAAATTATCGAAAAGCTACCGTAATCGTCCGATCTGCTGGTACTCGGAGAGAGTTTAGGGTCGTTCAAAGGTTCTCCTAATTGCGCACTAATTATCCTGGCCAATTCATCGTTGTTGCTTCCGGCAATGAGACATGGAGCTTCGTCCATTTCACATTCGAACGATTCGTCTTTTGCTCGCGAACCGCACCACTGATTTGAACTGACAACAAACCGTATGTATTTACAACACTTATACGGTCATGCCATTTACCTTTTATGTTCGCTCTTGAAATCGTCTAAAAAGCGCATTTTTTCAAAGTACGGAAAGCTCGAGAGGATTTGAACCATGTTCGCACCTGGTTCTGTCAACTTCTTATGCTTCACTCTATAACGGTCACGCAGATATCGCCAACGCTTTGCACAATCATCTCCTGAAGCAATTAATCGTCTTAATGGATACGGTAATTGAATCGAAATTTCGGATGAACTTTTCGAATATGCAATGCTGAGGGCATTAGCTAATGAATGATTTATGCGATTTTCTTATTGCTAAGGATACGGAAGTGTTTTGCTCTTGCAAAGAGGAAGTTCACTTACCATTTGCATTCAATTCCCTTCCGATTCCCTCCCAAACTTCGAGACGTCTCGCCGAGTTTTTGTGTTGAAGATGTGCGGTGTTGTACAGAAGAGGGTTCTGATAAACCAACTCGACAAGTTTGAAACAAAAGTCTTCGGAGGTCATTTGCGATTTTGCGTTTTAAGGGTTGGAGTTGGAAATCTCCTGAAATGAGAGAATGCATTTGTAATGCATCGAAGAAGAATAGGCCCGCACGCGGACAGACAGACACCACGCACAAGCAGCATTGCTGACACTCAAAAATGGAATGAGGGCTCAAAAGGGAGTGCGCTTTTGGGGGCTGGTGCGTAAGTCGAGCACACAAGCAGGGGACAGACGTAAACTCTGGATGGTCGGTCGGTGGCTGTGATGCGAATGAGTGTGTGCAATACGTGTGCGCTGTGGTGGCAGCGATAGATGCCGCGCATAAACTTGTTTTCGGGGGGCCTGGGCTTGGGCTGCTGCCAGTTGGGCTCTGTTGCTGTTCGTTCACATTCGCTGTGCGGAAGGGCAAGACCGACTCGTGCCGTTGTGCCACAACGGCTGTGCATACACCTTCGGGGGTGATCGTTCGTTTGTGGGTTCGCGAGAGGCCGACGGACGACCGATCGGTTTCTGATCACACAGCGTCCTCCGCATGCACGTCGACGGCTAAAGGGGAAGCGAAGGCACACAATGGAGGGGCGCATCAGTCGTCAGCCGACTGACAATCACATTACGGCAACTACTATTGTTCGCGGTTTCTTGATCGGGCGACCGACGACGTGTACCTAAGGGTGTAATCGAACGTTCGATCACAGGGGATACATTTGAATTGTAAACTTTAAACGCTTTAAAACACTTTCACAGCTCACAGAACCGACGAAAGGTTTTCTCTCTTAGGTCATAACATCAGTCCGTTAAATTGAACGCCGACTTTTGGGGCGGTATTAAAGATAGATATAGCCACAAAATTGATGAAAGGGTTGATATTATAACTTTATTTTTACAAAATTCACTTCGATTTTTATTTTGTTGATTTTTCTATCATGCACAGGCAATCAGCGATCCATCAAAATCACAAATTATATAGGTTTGCCAGTTGTACATAATGTAAACATTGTCAAACATCTTCACAAACAGAAAATCGACTAAAAATGTCACAAAATTGCACAAACAGGGAGGTGAATCATAAATTCAGGTGTGCATACTTTTTTCTCTTCATACTTCTTCGTATATGTACATCAGTTGTGCTTAAGCCGACAAAACAGGTTTCAACACCAATTACACGGTTCAGTGGAACGTCTCAAACGTTCTACAACACGCATAAATGACATAACAAGCCGTGCGTATTATACTGAAAAGCTGTGCATAGCGCAGTGACTGTGGCTTGCGTTATCAAACGATCGGCGCGAGTTCGATTCCACCAAGGATGTAAATCGCCTCGTTGACTTCTTTATAGTCGGAAGCGAATCGTAACCTTGGGAGAGAGAAGGTTTGCCTCAACACGGAATCTCGTCATTATAGAGCCTCCGCCCTTTAAGCAATCAATATTTTTGCAGAAGTCATGCATTGATTCACCCTTTTTGCAGATCAAAGTAGCCGATGAAGATGGACACGTTGTAAAACGAGGAGAGAAGGGCGAACTGCTCGCGCGAGGATACAACATTATGCGTGGATACTGGGGCGATGAAGAACGCACGAAAAAGGAGTTGACGGAGGACAGGTGGTATCACACGGGTGATACTGCGACGATGGGTGAAGATGGAAGCATCGCGATCGTCGGACGCACGAAGGATATGATAATACGTGGAGGAGAGAATATTTATCCCACGGAAATCGAACAGTTCCTCTTCAAGCATCCGTCGATCGCGGACGCTCAGGTTGTCGGAGTTCCTGACGATCGTCTCGGCGAGGAAGTCTGCGTGTGGATTCGTCTCCGAGAAGGCAAGAAGATGACGGTCGAAGAATTGAAAGAACACTGCAAAGGAAAGGTAAATCGAGCGTCCATTTGACTGTCGTATTCAGCAAATTATTCCAGATAGCTCATTTCAAAATTCCACGCTATATTCTATTCAAAGAGGAGAAAGACTTCCCCATCACAGCTACGGGGAAAGTTAAGAAATACGAGTTGCGCAGACTAAGCCGAGAACAACTTGGACTTGACCAAATAGAGTAGTTTCAGTAAGCGTAAATAAACATCCCTAAATAGAGCTATTTAGATCTTCCGCCGACAAACTCACAATGTCGAGCTCTGGATAGGCTTCATCGCTTAACTCGCATTATTTTTTTTTTTTTTTTTTCATATTTTCGTCCATAAAATGCAAAAATCCAATTTATGTCCTTACCCGTCGTTACAATAATTATAAACCAAACATAAACAGTGGTTAAATTAAGGACGGTCAATATCTATATATCTGTCTATGCAAAATCTTCCTATTTCCTGTTATCTCTCAGCACGTACGAGCTACGAGGGTGTTCCGTTGATTCGACAAGTACGAATCGGTAATCCCAGACGCCATCGTCCTTCTCCATTTCTACAGTGGCAAGTCCTCGTGATCGGTCGCCCTAAAAGAAGACAATATCCCTTAGCTTGCAGTAGATCGTAACATTGTCATGGCAGGAGCTTCCTTAGGCAAAAAGGGGACATTACATTGGATTCGGTTTCAAATAGATACGATAAATAACGACATACCTTCAAATGGAAAATGACGCGGATTCTGTCCTTCCCGTCCTTGTGATATTTCTGGTGCGCAACGTGTGATCTTCTCCTTCCGCCTTCTCCGTAACCTGCGATAGATTCACCGAACATATCCTGACAGCGACCATCATTGCGAATAAGCTTCAAGGCATCTCCATAGATTTTTTCTGGCGATTCGGCTGAGAAGAACATATCGAAAAGGACGTATCCTATCCCTCCGATGATAGTCACCGAAGCAAGAGCAATAGCAAAGTAGAAAGACGTCTCAGCTCCCTGTTTTACCTTCTGCCCGGCAGTCTTAGGCTTCTGCTGCTCCTTGATAAGCACCTGCTCCAGGATTGACCTGTCCGAGCTCATTTCCTTCGAAACTGACGAGGCCTGCGACTTCTTGTTCGTGCTGTAGGCGCATACAAAAACGCTGTGCTTAATGGGCGATGTCATCAGTCTTGTGCGCAAGGCGTGACATCCAACCCTCATTAATGTCGCCATTTTAATCTGAAAAGCTTGCTGAACATACAATCAATACAACAACACGTTTTAATATTCAGGAAGAGAGCACCAACCACGGAATCGCGCAAACATCGAATGGACCGGAAAAATCTGATTTTATATGATATATAAGCACGAACGATGAGAAATTGACAACAAATCAAATCTTAGTAACAGAGGAAAACCTCAAATTCACAGAACTCTCTGCCTTTTCTCAGGAGGCTCTAACAGCAGCTGAGGAGGGGGATGCGCTGTCGACATCAAAGGATTAACGTTGGGAGGCGGAATAGAAGCTGAAAATTTAGGCAAAAGTGGAGGAGGAGGAAGGTTTGGCAACGGCTCAAACATCAATTTCTTCTCTTTCATCTGTTCTATCAACAGCCAACACGGCGTCATGGGAACGTCTGAACGAGGAAAAGGAATATATGGTGGCAAGCCGTTGGGTGGTGCGGCTCTATTCCCCCATTTCCGGAACATGGGATCCTGAAACAAAAAATTAGGATTGGGAATAAGAGAACGAGACTTACATTGTGATCGTAGAAGACGCGAGTGTTTCCCCAAAGCTTCGGTGCTGGAGCAGGTGCCACTACTGCTCCGTTCATAGGAGCTGCATGTCCTTGGGGAGGCATTCCATGATAAGCGTTTGGCGATGGCATAACCTTGTTATCTCCATGTCGCATATGCACTAAAATAAAATAATAAGTAGATCCAATGGGACTAAAAAATATCATCAGATTTTCAATATCCAGGAGCAGACAACAAACGATCCACCTTCAGCAGTGCATAATAACAGAAATCAGAAGAAACATACCGTCATGAGCAGATGATGAGGCGTGGGGATGTTGACCATGTTGGGCTTGCGCCTGAGCTTGTGCAGCAGCAGCCTGGGCAGCCACCTGTCGTTCCCTTTCTTTAAGTTGTTGCTTAAGAGCATTCTGATGATGAGCAAGATAGGCTTTCTGCTGCTGTTCGTAAGCAGCGGCTTCGGCAGCCTGCTTCTCCAGTGCTTCGGCAGCTTCCCTTCTCTTCTGCTGCTCTACCGCGGCCGTTTGCCGTTCATGTTCAGCCTTCGCACGGATCTGTTCACGCCGCTTCTGCACGTCCTTCTCCCAGGTCTCGAACTGTTGCACGTACTTCACATAAGCTTCGGTGCCGACGGATCCTTTGTTCTTCTCCTTCCATGCTTCGAACGACGCTTTGTACTCACGATACTGACGCTCGAGCTCCTCTTCTTGTGAACCCTGAACAACAACGTTTACTCGGGATTTCTGCAACCGCAAGATTTCATTCAAATTTCAAACACGGCGAATCGAACATCGACGCGTTCACGCGCGATACCCTCTGGAAAACATAAAAACATTTCTAACCTTTTTACTGGTAGTCGTCATAGCAATTCGACCGTTTTGGATCAGCCGGAATCTGATGCGCCGCCGGACGGAATTCGGAATCCGCAGATTGCAATTCAAAAATTTATGGAAAGCTGCGAAGCGATGCCGTCGAGCAATAGGTTTGCGCGCCGATCTCCCCTTTGCAGTGCAACTGTTCGCGCATCCTCTGTGGACAGGCATTCCGTTGCAGGACCATACTTGTGCAAACGTTTTATTGATTTTTTTATTTTTTGAATTGGTTTCTGTTTATCTCGTGATATAAGCGTTATTACGGATATGTTCCACAATGACGTTGTAGATCATGAAACGAGCTTTCGAATGATATGTCGGCCTGGTAGCGGTAACTCGATAAAACGCATATTTTGATGGCAAACGGAAAACGAGAGAAGAGAACTTGAAAAACGAAGAGCGTAACACCGTGTTAAAAGGAAACCGATTCGTAAAACATGAAGAAAGAGTGCTTACAAACCCTTTTTGACAACTTTCGCAATGTGCATCGATCGCGGGGCGACCGATTGCCACGTTCCACAAAACATCTTTGGCGTCCGCGGCGAACGCAGCCGACCTGGGCGTGCGAACGAATCTCCACGACGTTGTTTGTTCGTGGCGGACACAAAACACCAACAGCGATCAGCAGAATGTTGGAAAAACAGATGGAGTGTAGGGAAATATGGATTTGTTATTATTGTTATGGAACTCACCGGCAATGAACGTTTACGTACATACAGTGTGCGAAATAAAGATAAGGACACCCATTTTTTCTCGTGTATCTCGCGAGAAACGAAGTTAGGCGGA
>KI639812.1:7719-24179 GCA_000505645.1 Steinernema monticolum
TAATAACTGCGCTATAAAGAGTCGACGATACCATTAAGTATATGATTATTTCAGGTCGATTTCACTATTTGTTCTCAAAGTACAAAGAATAGAAATGCAAATTAATCCTTCTTTAAAAGATGTTTTCGCTTAATTGATCGAATCACCTCTGCAATAAACCCGTCACCCCCTACCTCTTCCTTACTCATCGCCCCTCTCTGGGTTCACGTGCCCTTTACTATCCCTATCAACAAATCGATCGCGTCTAAAAGTTCTATTGTCCTTTCAAAAGTGCAACACTTAAAGAGTTCTCTATTCAAATCACACGTTTCCTTTGCAAAACTCTTTCCAATCTGTCAGCAAGTGTTGCATATGCCAGTTCCCACCACTCTCACTGCCATCTTCGCCCTCGCTCGCAACCCTCCGTGTCACCACAAATCGATTTACATTTTTGGATGTCGCGTTTTCCTATCCATAATTTTAAGGGGCATTTCAAGGTACAGTAGAGAGAAGGAAGTCGAGTTGACTACTCTCCGCGACGCACACATCAAAGCCCATTGGTCGAAACTTCAACAAAGGACCTCCCACCGACCGACCAGTTTGCCAGAGTCGACTCAGTCGGTGGCAGACGTGTTTAGTCACCTTGTCACAGTCGACAAGTATGGGTTTTGCTAAGGATTGTTGCGAGTTTCTCTGGTGGGTACTTCGTCCGATGGTTTTAGTCTTCTTGGTTCTGTTCTTTGTCTATTCGGCAGCTTCGATGTACGAGAGTAGCAGTCATGAGAAACGCAAGTGTTACTCTAAAGGGATTAACGCTTTGGTAAGCAGAAAGCTTATATTATTCTTAAAAGCTGTTATTAACGATTTTTTGATTTATTTTTAGTCTAACTTGGCACTTAATCATACCGTAATGAGTATTATTAAAAAACAATATTTTAGCACCGATTGGACCCGCTCTACACCCTCCTCTACGAGCGTGGATTGGCCATGATGACAAAACTTGACTGCGCCGAAATCAACCCCTCCAACGAATGTCTCCATCTTCACGATAACTTTGCATTCACCGCAGGAAAGTTCTTCAACAAATCCGCAATTGCAAAGTACTGCGAAATCGGCACTTTCCAAGCTCACTTCATTCTTGGTCAACTCTACGAGAAAGCATTCAGTGTCAAGATAATCTTTCGCAACAATTACACCGCCTGCTTCAATCAAATAGCGTATAAGCAGATGTGTGAAACCGAAATGATTGTTATGTAGTTTGCAATGTTTCTCCTCATTTGCACACAATAAATGCGTTTCTTTCTTTGTAAAGTCGTCCAGCTGCAAACAGAGATCTCACCGTCGTCGGCGCTTCTCTTCGCACCAATCGGCAGCGATCGATATCGGTTTCTGCACTTTGGTGGCGCCGGCTACATGCAAATGCGCCTCGAAATGGCCCCTCGATCTGCATACGCATTCCGATCGCCTCGCGAGAATCTCTTCATCATGTGATTTCTGCAAAATCACCGCCTTCGATTTGTCATCGTGAGTTGTCTTCTAAAGGGTCAACGATTACGCAAAACTCCTCCCTATTCAATGCATATTTCAGGCACCTGAGAAACCTTCCAGTCCATTGTGTTTGCTTGTTTCCTACAGAGAGCACTTCACCAATCCTTTTGTAATATTTAGTCCTTTTCAGATAGGAGAGTTCTATTATGAAAGATTTCAAAAATAAGCTGTGGAAGGACTTTAAGTCGGCTCTCTGTTATGCTGGAATCTTATTTCTCGTTAGTCTTTTCATGTTCGGCTACACGGTACTTACCAACTATTACTGCTTCCAAGTCATCTACCCCGGGAATACGAACGTGTTGGTAAGCAATTCGCTTCAGAAACCCTTCTTAACAATCAATTTAGGACAGCGTGATCAATCTGAAGGATCACTCCAACTTCACCCACGAGGACTGCCCCGGACTCCAGGGAATCGGTTCCAATTGTAAGACGAATTTTTCGGCTGTTGTGAAGAAGGTGAAAAGTATCTACTATCAACCAATTGCGGAGCTCGACCTTCACTGCGGGCACAGTATGAATCAATTCGGAAAGGATCGTCATTTCAACATGACTCTCGTCGTTGCTGCATTCAAAAAGAATGACTTTGCTTGTTTTTCCTCGGTCGCCGACAATCACTTCTGCTCGACGATCGCTTGAGGATCGTTGTAATTGCAATTAGATTGCGTGTATTTATCTTTTCCTAATTGTATTCCTTATCTTCGGCTTCTTCTGCTTGAGTGGGAGTGGGTGGGCGTGTTGAAAAGTTGGGATGCCGTCTTGCTTGTTCCTTATCAGATTTTCGAATCGCAATGTGTCTGGCTTGCTCTGAACTGAACCCATTGTCGTCTCAAATCATGTTCTCTTGGCTGAGCTCTTGGGTGTGAAGAAGCCCAAATCTATCCTTTCTTCTCGTATATTTCTTTTTAAAATCGCAATCGCTATGTAATCATTTGCTTATTAAATAAAATCGCTTACTGCAACTGACCGTAAAGTTGTTATTGTCATTGAAAAGACCGATTTATGTTCGTCTGACGGCTATAACCCAACTTTAGGCCCTTATACAAAACATGTTATGCGCGCGACCGTCTTCACACCGACGACGACAGCGAAATCTCTCTTCTCTGCTTTGTTTCCCTCTTTTTGGTCAATCGATCGAATCGGCTTCGAGCCGCAGAGGGTGTCGCGTGTTGACGTCTTTTCAATTTTCGCCAAAACTTGTGTTTGGGTAAAACGCTCGCGAAGCTTCCATTACCCCTTTGCACGTTTACGATCGACCGGAATTTGAATTTCCAATTTTTAGAAGCTGAGTTTAATGGGTTTTGGCTTTCTCAGTTAACACAAAGGTCAATCTCCCCCCGACCACCCTTTGCTTGGGGGTTTCTCGACCACGTCTTCCTTCCAAATGTTTTGTTTCAAAGGGTCACGCGTCCTTCTGTTGCTTATCGTCAAGTTTGTTATGTCTCACCCTCAACTTACCCTCTTATCACTTCCGTTCTGTGCCAAAAGCTCCTCCAATCAGAACGCCCTTGAAACCGCTCGAAATCCGCCCGCTCTCCAATCGCCATTCATTCAACTTTCTCCCAAATCTCCTCCTCCTTCTTCTCCGCGCTTCTCCACGCGCAGACTGAAGATCGCACCGTCGCTCCACTCGCCACCCTTTCGTCTCCTCCTCTCCCTCTCCCAATTCGCACTTTGCGTGATTTACTTTCCCTCGAGTGTTTTCGCGTCGTTAATCCATTCCATCTGTTGTTACCTAAAACCGCTCAACACGTCGTTCCAGATGGGAATTAACATTTATAAGGAGGACGTTATGGTTAGCGGAGCATCGGAGAAAACGGAAAAGGAGGTCGGAACTCGTGAAGAAGCACACCCTCAGCCATTGCAGTCACCTGAGAGGCCGGTAGACTCACTCCTCGACAGTCCGGACACCGAATCGCCGGAGTCGAATCTTTCGGAGCACGTCTCCGAGCATCAATCGAATGAAAATCTTATTTCTCTGTCGCCTGACGACGAAGCTGAAAAGCCCACTCATCTCGAAGAAGTCACTGAGACAGAAATCGCTCCTGAGATGCGAACGATCCAGGATGACGATGAAAAGAAGAAGAAGAAAAAGAAGTCCTTCGACACTTCAAAGATCATCAATAATATTCTGGCTGGAGTGTTGGTTCCCGAGCCGGAAGAGAAGGAGGACGATGACGATTCGGAGCCTGGGGGATCTATAGCGGGTCCCGAAGAGTGTGCTTCTTTTGAACTCAGGGAAGAGCCCAAATTCGCACCACCTATAGGTGATTCCCACTTTTCGTTTGTCATTTCTATTGTACAATTGCTGTTTTAGAAGTCACTGTCGTTGAAGAGTGTGCAAAGCCCATGAAGAGATCGGAATCTGCCCATGCCGAGATTCCTCATTCAAAGAACTATTTGCGCTCAAAGCTTCTGGTTCCCGCTGATCTCGAGGGCCTCGAACCCGCTCTCGCTCCACCAGCTAGGCAGCAGAGTGCTCCTCCAAAGCTTGACACTGCCAAGAAGACGTCGTCGAAGGAGCGGAAGGAGAGTCGAATGTCCATTCCGGCTTACAACAGTCGATATCCGCAGAAGACCGAAAGGAGTCAGAAGAAGTGCAGTGAGTGCCGCAACTTGAGTTTCATCCTTTTGGCGCTCATCTTCACCATTGCTGTCCCGACGCTCATCTTCCTCTACAGCGAGCGAGTTTATCACTGGTGGCATCAGATGAGCGAGTGTGAGCTTCGTCTCACCAAGACTTGGGTATGATTTTCCATACTCTAAGTGTTTGAGCTCGTATACCTAGGCATACTCATCAATTTGGTCCTTGTAGTCCAAGCGGTTTAGGCTATCATGCTTGAACACACATTGTTCTAGTTTCTAAATATCAATTTTTGCATGTAGACAGTCAGAATCCACTAAGGAGTCATCCAACTAGTCAAAACTCACCTCTTTGATCATTAATTTTTGCCTCATATTTCAGTACAATCTGCGAAACCTTACGGAAACCGGAACATTCATCCAAGGTTGCGAACTGATCCCCAAGTACGACGATTACTGCGTTCGTGAGGCCGAGAAGCTCAAGGCATCCTTTGAAAATGTGATTCCCTTCCACAGCATCAAGGAAACGTGCGAACAGGGCGTCTACGAGCGAATCTTCACTTTTGGTCGCAAATTCCGCGAAGCCGAGCGTCTCGTTTGGGGAAAACGCAACGACGACAAATACTGTTTCAAGGAAATCGGATTTACGAAGTACTGTTTTCCGCTCAATTAGACTAGTCTTCATATGTTCTATTCACAATTCCTATTTAGTTGTCTTCCCGATAATAAATTTGGGTTCTTAACAAAGGGGCGTTTTGGGGTTCTGTATGGTGGGAAACATGCGCATGGTCGATGGAACAGAAGATGGCAATGATCGCCGAATTGTTTACGAGTTGAGAGGAGAAATCGATGTAAGGGCGAACGAAGAACAGCTTGCTGGGAAAGTTGTGAAGATGAGAGAAAACCACGAGTTGTGGGAAGGGGAAATTGATTGTTTTGAGTGATATGACGGGCGCGCGTGTGAATTAAACTATCTGCACACATAGCGTAGGCCCTAACAAATCAATTCACGGTTAACACGCTGGTGAAGTAATAAAGCTGTCGTCGTAAGACAATATCAAATTTAGTCAGAAAATGGGGTCTCACAGCGACGAGCCTGCTAACACCGTAGTCGTTCAACGTTGTAATAACTTAAAACAAAATAAATGAAATATTAGAATTAAGAAAGCGAAATAGAGACACCGACTTACAATAGGCACTTGTACAACATCGGTATGAATCACAGCAGATGTGCGCAATTTCATAAAGAATCAAAAAAACTGATGTTTGGTGCGTACGGGTAAAACGTTCCTTTACGTCAATTAAAGGACATTCAACAAAGCAAAAAGCAAAAAATCAGCTGCTTGATCAGCTTCTAAGGCAAATTCAAGAAATCTCCGTTTTTTGATCGACTTTTCAAAATGCCTTTATGGGAGAAGTAAGCAATTTTCCGAAGCTACTGCTACTGTAAGTGCTAAGGCAAAACGAACGGTACAGCTATTTCGTTTGTAGTTCAATCATATTAACTTTACTCGAATCAATCGAATCGATTGAATCAAAGTGTTTAATTCCTTTCTTTGTAATGTGAACAGTTTTGGTTTGACTCGATTCAGTTCGCCTGCTTTCGTTTCGTATTCGTCCACTTCTATGCGCTTTTTGCCGATCGACGCTTCGACCGTCCGTCCCACCGGCCACCATGCACCTCGCCTCGATACAAAAGCCATCGTGAAACGCATCAAACCATTAGTTTCTCTTTGTCGACGCGATGTACACCTGCCCGAGAGCGCTCTCTCTCTCTCTCTCGCTCTCTATTGCGGCTACCGTAATCTTCAAACGCCTCTCGTCATCATCATCATCAGCTATCCTTCACGATGCGCCGCTCCAAAAGCATTTGACCGAAACAGAAACTCTCCTCAAACCCTCGTTATGACGACTTCTTCGCGTGACTATCAGATGCTTTCGCTCGCGTTTTCAATAAGCTCCCCATTAATCACTGTGATCTTATTCAGGTATGAAGCGTTGGGTGATTGGAGGCGTCTTCAGCGCAATGGTCATTCTTATCGTTCTTCTGTCCGCTTGTGTGATTCTCGAACAAATTCGGTCGGAGGAGAACAGAAAAGAGTGCGAAAAACTCGCGTCTCAGGCTTCTGTAAGTGCTATAAACCCAATTAGTCGAAAATTAAAGATCTCTATTTAGGACGATCTTGACAAGGAATTCTTCGGTGCATTCCCGATACTTTCGTGGCAACCGATGTCCGTGGCGCTCAGCTTTGCTCAGAGCCAACACGACTTAGACGAGTATCTGGAGAATTGTCTGGTAAAATCGCATGAATCCGTTTGTCTGGCAGATCTTCCAGCGTTAAAACACACCGTCGAGGAAACGCTAAGAATTCTGTATACCAAGGAACCTTGCGTCAGTGGAAACTCCTTTCGTCTCATCTCAATGGGAAAAAGCATTGAATCTGCTGCTGAACATGCCGCCGAAGCCAAGCGTCTCCACAAACTCTGTCGCGTATTCTACTCAAAAGCTTCCACATGTGGTACATTGTACCATGTCACCGGGAAGAAACGCACGGAATTCAGTTACGAAGAAGTCAACGAACTCATTGAGAACGAAGCCACCGCCACTTACGCTGCCATTGAGAAGAGCCGCCGTGATAAGAGAACTTTGGTTTAAACTGTGATTGAAACATATTTGTAATGCATGATATTAACGTTATATAAAATTCAGTTAATTGGTTCCAATTCCAATGTTTGTGTGCGTAAAAGCAATCATATTTGGTGGTATCACAAAGAGAAAGGATTCTGACAACTGTTCTCAATGACAAGCAAGGTAGCGGACTACCACAGTTAAGCAAGTTGAAGGTCGAAACACTAAAAGGTGTTTAAAAAGTATCAGTTTGTAAAGCATCAAAGTGTTTCTGACATTATGGTTAATACTCCGTGTTAATCCTTGTTTGAAGATTGTCCCCTTTTCGCTTCCTCATCATTCATTGCTAATAAAAATTCATAAAAGGGCATGTGAACTGCGATATCACAAGGCACGATCAAGTTTCCCATAGCGCTCCGTCGGCGCCGAATGTAGAGAAGAATTCAAAAAAAGTCAGCTTGGCCGTACGAACAGAGGATGCACTTTCGAGCGAATGAATTTGCAGCTTCGTCTGCGTCTACGATTGCATCATTCTGATTTTGCAGAATCTACGCGGCAGAAGGAATTTACGGAAGTCGTGTGAATCATTACAGCGCTTTTTCCAACTCGTCAGCTTCAATATGGCCAATATGTTGATGTACTCTTTTTGAAAAATCTCTTGCAGCCGTTGTCTTAAAAGTGCTGCCATGGTGAAAATCGAATGTGCTCAACATCGCTAGCTTTCTAAGAAGAGGAGATAGGTTTTAAAAATCGCCCATTTCCTTGTGTTTTCAGTGTGTTCGGAGACCATGTTTTGATGCAAATAACCTTATTTATAAACAACAAACAATTAGTAGTTGACGAAATTATAGGTGGTTTAATTGCCAGCCTTCCTTTTCTCCTATGCGCGCCTCACCCACGGCTACAACGATGGTGCGACACAGATGTTAAAAAACAGGCACATCGTTGTGAGATTATGCATTATTATGTAGGCAAATTGCTGAACTAATTCTAATGTATCCTCAGAACATCACCTTATTTGAAACATGAGGTGTCTGTTAGCAGGAAACCTGCTTTCTTCGAACCGGAACACTTACTTCTTCCCATCAATTCGCATAATAATTTATGTCTACGGTGGTCATGATCCTACAACGCCATGCCTGTTTTTTTTAATATCTGTGCATCGTCATTGTAGCAGCGCGAGAGGTGCGCATTTGAGAAATGGAAGGCTGTCAATTAAACCGCCTATAACTGAAGCCTCAAGAGTCATGGGAATACAGGATCACGATAGTCACGCTTTTGCCGCAATGGACTACCTCTGTCTGGAATCGTCCTCGTCCGCTTTGCAAAGATGAGGACTGAACAAATTTTGTAATTTTCCATTTTCATATTGTAATATCACTGAACTACGAATAAAAAAGTTTCAGACAAATGGTTTCAAGTGATTCTTAAAGACGAGGATAAATGTTGTACTTTCCAGAACCCTCACAAAGTTATGAGATACATAGATTACGCTTTACGTTGAAATTGCGACATTACAAAACACGCGTCTCTAAGCTACCAAGTGGTCATTTAGCAAACAACTCCATTGTTAGTCTGAATGGATCAAAATCCAAACAAATCAGAATCTTACCCGTGATGATGCTAAAAATAGGCCAGATAACCCTTTGCATTTAAGACCAATATACATTTTTATAATTTTATTCCGCATTCTATTAGAAGTTAGTCATAAAAGGTCCATAAAAAGTCACAAACGAGTTGCAGGAGAATCCGATGAAATGTAGAAAATTGATGAAATCACGAGAGCAAGCAGTACATGGAATAAACATTGGATAAGGAACAAGGAGAGTGTATGAAGTACGGGTGAAAAACGCACATGACGGGGGCGGGGGTTCTCAAATACGGGCGAAGTGTTTTAAATGTGCATAGAGGAAACAAAACAAAGGAAACGAAGTGGTTAGCAGTGACATGTGCGTTATACGTTAAGCACAAAAGGAGAGAGTATACACAGTTCATGTGTGTAGTTAGGGAAATGTAAACAAAGGAAATCAACAGGACTTCTATGCGGATGAGAACTACGTGATCCTAGAGAAAAGGAAAGGAGGTAAGCTGACGCGAGGGAAAAAATGAGTTGCTTAGTTCGAGGTTACAGCAACAGCGTGTTGTTAACTCCAAAAAGCCATAGAGCAGAACCGAAGAAAGCCTAAATTAAGCACTTAAACAAGAAATGTTAATTCAAATCTTACATCGACGTGAGGGTGATCTGTCTTTGACCTAAACGGCTTTGATATCGCAAATTCCCAGAAATAAAACATGCAAGCTAGAAAACCTGAAAATAAATTTTCACCAAAGCTAGAAGCAAGTTCTTACCTGACAGAGGCGACTATTAAAAAAACCTCGAATCAGTTTGCTTGAACCGATGGACTAAAGCAACTCTAAGAACGGTCAAAAGATGAGAAGTGAACCTTGAGAAGCTGGACTTAATGTCGTCCATTGGACCTCCGATCCCCGCCGACCCTAGGGACTTTCGTCCCGCCGGCTAGTACCTGAAAATAGGAACGTTGGTTAGAAGTTTGCTGACAGAGAAGATGCAGTTGCCAATGGTCAGCAGGTGCTCGCTTTTACGTGGTGAAAGTGGGCGGCGACTTCAACTGCGTGCGGTAGCGCGGCGGCGCGATGGAAGGGACGTCAATGCGCTTGAATGGCGCAAAGTGGTGCGGCGAGAAGGGATTGTGAAATCAAAAGGTACCCGAAGCATCCTTTAGCGATGAAGGGGATTTGCAATGGGAAAGGGAAGGGAAAGTGTAGAAGATGAAGTAAGAATAGCAAGGTGATTTTTTAAATAGGAAACACCACTCATAAGCGGTCTCTCAAAAGTGTTCAAGACTACCGTAATCCGCGAACACTTTAGAAAACAAAAGAGAATTATGTAAAGACAATTTTAGTATAACTTCGCCGTATTTAATATAATGTTTTGATCGTAGCATCTCCAATCGCATACCGAAATCTGGTCGTTTAAGTCACTAAAGCTCTCGTCGTTAGAAGTCCACACAATTTGATAAGTAATTTACCACTAGATAGGTCATGTTATGTAACGAGAAGAGAGGAGGACAAACTGGGTGTCAATTATATTGGCGCCAGCGCCATACTTTACGTTGAAATGGCGGTGAAAACTGCTTTCAAATGAAATCTGCAAAACATCTTCTGTTCGGCGTTTTACTAACAAGTTTAGGTTGCCCTTCATGTTTTGCAAATATTCTCATTTCTCTTATTTCACAAGTCTTCGATGATACATATTTGTTTTCGCACATCCACAAAGTACACGGTACAGTAACCGATCGTAAAACGCCGGGTCTGTCTGCAAAGGACGCCGCTTCGGAAAGCATGCTTTTGATCCCGCCGATCGAAAGTTGGGAATGTGCACTTTTGATATTCAGACGGATGTGGACAAAGGAAAGCCGAAAAGAGGCACCAGACGAGCGTCTATCGTCGACAAAAGAGAGATGGCGCAGATAGCTTGCACTTTGAAATGGATAAAACGTCTGCAAATATGGAAGAAATGGTATACATACATGATGTGTTGAAGAAAGAGGAAAAGACAGTCAGAGTTTATGAAAAAGGATTGCTGCCGTTCCGCTCTGTGTTAGAAGGAAGAGATAACAAATTTATGGAGTACCCAGAACGAGACATAAAAAAGGATCTACCGGAATTAGAAGATTTTACATAATCCTTAAATTCATGCAAGTGGATTTTTCATGTTTCTCCGTTTCCCTCTATTTTCTAAAAGCGTGGATACATGACGCTCGTTTATTGGTCTTTAGTGCAAGTTACTCTACCATACGATGCAGAGAGACGGCCTAGCCAACAAATCGTACATACAGCGGGTGAGACGACGACGCCGCAAAGCCTACGATGTCGCTGTTTGCAAGATTGGAATGCGCACTTTCGAGAATCGGACGGAAATATTTAGAAAAACGTAAAGTGGAGAAATGCAAACGTTTGTCGCTGACAAAAGTGGCAAAATCATCGACAACGACATGCTCTATGCAAAGACAGAACGAATGTGACTTCTTTTGAAGCAGAACACAGTCAATGAATAACAAAGAGCAAATAAAATGCGTTTGGGTGATATGTTCAGCTGCAGGGAAAGTACTACACACTGATAGAGGAGAAAAAGAGAAGACGAAAATGGAATTAAATTGTTTTTATTTTAAAGTATCATCCAATTTTTCATTTCAGTATACCGATTCAGAGCGTTTGCGTATCTCATCGGAATTGCTCGTTGTGTGTGCTCAGGATGAAGCATTGCAAATACTTGTGGAAGTTTTGATCCTAAGGAGTTCCAAAACGGATTCATGTTGTAAGGGAATCCGCTTACAAATTCCATAAAGTGTGGATCACTTGCTGCTGCATGGTCCCAAGGTCGGGATCCGGTCAGCATAATCACCAAAGTGATGACAGCCGCCCATATGTCGCCGGAATTTCCACAGAAGTACCCCTTAGCATAGAGTTCAGGCGGAAGAAAACATTTTGATCCCACTTGATTTGTGAAGACGGGAATTTCATTGATATTGTGCATATGCGCAAGGCCGAAATCCGCGATTTGGGCTTGGTACGGTGCTTGCATTAGGATGTTAGCTGGTTTGATGTCCCGGTGGTATATCCCCAGCGAGTGAAGAAAGGCTATTCCTTCAAGAATCTGGTCGAATATCTGGAACGAGTAGGGAACGCAGAATTGACCTCCGTTGGCGTGCTGGAAACCCTCCAGTGATCCAAATGGTGCGAGAGAGAAGAACAGAAACCCGAGGTCGTTGGTTTGTCTGACGCCTGTGACTTCGATGCTTCTGATGATATTGACGTGTCCAGGATGACGAATTCTGTCTAAGATTCGACATTCCTGCTCGAAATCGGCGTTTTCTTTCGCAGTGTATCGTCTCACAACTTTGACTGCGCATTCTGTTCCTTGGAGGTCAGCTTTGTAGACGCTCCCAAAGGTTCCGCTGCCAAGTCGGGTCTTCAGATGAACGTATCCGCCGGGGAAATGGTAGATCCAGTTGGAGAGGTTAGCAATAGTTTGTGCAGGAGCGAAACAAGCCATTGTGGTGGTGCTGGAAAGTCAGTTGTAATGGTTGCAGATTTAGTTTTTCTCGTTTAGTTTATTTAGTTAATTGCATTGCATGGTGACCTTTGCTTTTTTGCATTGCATGATTTTCGCATTGCTTTAATTCGGCAAATTTATATTATTTAGTATTTAGCATTGTTTTATGGCATTACGCGGAGCGTCGACTTTACGAAACTCCATCATAAAATCGAGAGTTCCGCTGACTCCTACGAGAGTCTGACTCCTGATCGCTGAGAGATCTCCTAAGCAACAAAAACTGATCAGGAAAACAAAAAGAGGACAACCAAGAAGATTCAACCAGAGAAGAAATAACAAAGAGGAAACAAACACATACTGTTTTCACAAATTTATTTTGACGCCTACACATTAGTATCATTCCATATCGGATGAGCTGCTCATGGAGCTAGCAGTCGAAGCGGTCTCGTATTCGGAGTCTGAAACGTTGGCGGCACTGCGGCGGGAACGAACAGTACGACGAGGAGCACTCTTGCGAGCGGGCGTCTTCTTGCGTCCTCCACTCTTGCGAGATTTCGAGCTCCTGGAGGCAGCCTTCTTCGTGGAGCGAGCAGCCTTCTTCCGAGGGGTCTTCACGACGACTTTTTCACGGCGGCTATTCGGCTTTTCACGGATGGAGAGACAGTCGCATCGCTGGCATCCTTGTTGGCTGTTGTAGTCCTCCACGAAATCGTGATCCTCAACCCACTAAAACGAACTGAAATTCAGACAAAATTGCATATGGAGCAGCTTACCGTTGTTACACGAGCTTTTCCGGCAACCTTGGGGCTCTTCGTAACCCTGATGGAGCGACGGGAGGTGGTCACCTTCTTGGTACGGTCATCGTTCTGGTAGTCAACGTCTTCGACGAGCACTTGACGCTTCGAGGCCGGAGCAGAGCGACGACCCATGGATCGGGTGACCGGACCGGAGCGGCGGGACTTGGTGGTCTTCGGAGCAGCACTTCGACGAGACTTGGCGGTGGTGGACTTGGTGGACTTCGTAACAGGCGTCGAACGACCAGACTTCGGTTTGCGAGTGGTGCGACGAGCAGCGACCATATTGGTTAGTTCGGGGTTAGTCGAATGACTTTGTGTCCGCTCGTTCACCTTTTAAAGGCATACCTTCAGACATCAGACCTTCTCCAGACAGTTTTCTGTCTCTGAAATGAGGATATACACTTTCATACTCAACGGCTCCACTGAAAGCTGCGATAAACTCATTTTCATCGCGTTTTGTCGTGCTGTTGACCATAACTAGATGTCACTATCTTTTCCTTTGCATTTGGCTCCCCACTCACATAGTGTGTTCTCATCGCTCGCTCGCGCATATGATTCAATCTCCTTCGGCTTATCACGTGTTAAACGAGTCTTAGGATTCAGTGAACATTGCAAAACCTCATTATTTTCACTTCTCTGCTGAGTGCAGATCTGATTCCACTGTTCAGGTACGTCGCTGCGAGATGACTGGCGAAACAAAATAATCATTCTGTCTGAATAGGGGTTTTGCAAAATTTGCAAGTTTCTTCCGAATTGGAATGTGCACATTTCGTCTGGAATTGCTTATTCTACTTATACACTTTTTTTGTCGAGCAATAGCATAATAAAGTCCTCATTTTTGGGAAAGTTTCTCGCATGTTTTAACCTGTATTGAATACGAACGAAGCAAGTAGATCGGTAGAAACGGTGTGTTTCCCATTCTTCATATATAGAATCGTGTCACGGATTAGTCCACACAATAAATTTATTTATGTAAATTCTCTCAATTTTTCGTCTTCTTTTCATAGTACACATCCCAAGTCATCGCCTCGTTGATCTCCCTCACTGAACGCGACCTCTTCGTTTCGGTATTCACATATCTGCCTGTACCGCAGTCGTTTAGCCTGCTGTAGAATGGTCGACATCGATTGCGAAGACTCTGAAGTTGCGCGAGTTTCGCCCGTAAAATCGCCAAATTGGACCCTAATTCGATCAGTTTCGAAAAATTGGCGAAAACACAGGCTTCCATGTACTCGAAAGGTTCTAAGGAGACTTCCAAATTTTTCTTCAGCGGAGGAATCTCATGCAGACATGCAGTATCGTTAGGCCAGAACAGACATCGATCGACATATTGCGTTGCTGTTTCCTTTTCGAGGAAAATCTTGTAACTCGCTCCGTTGATCGGCTCCTCCTCGTTTATCGCAGCGTTCACTTCGATCTGAAAGAGAATTACTTTATAAAGTACGGTGAAATAAAGCAAGTTACATATATTGAATCGCTGAAATCGATGCATTCCGAGTAGTTGTTTGCGAATCGATAAAAGAAGAACGAAGAAAACGCGATGATCACCGCTGCGAAGAAACAGAACGCCACTGAAGCGCAAACTTTACTGTTGTTGTTCGCTGTTGGGGGAAGCGGTTTCTCTTCGATTGACTCATACAGTGCTTGTTTCACCTTTTCTTCCATCTCTGAATACCTGCGATAAGATAAATTTGAAAACTAAGGAGTGATATGCGTCGAAATGCCGCACGAAAGCGACGCGGAAATGTTCGCACTGCATTCTTCCGATGCAGAGAACCTATCAGAAGACGTCACACTTAATTGGACGTTCGTCGTTATTGTTAACAACGTGTCAAGAGGGATTAACGGTTATCACACCTGTTGTTACAGGTAGAGGAGTGCGCGAACGATGGTTCACGAAAACGGGTTTTCCGCCATAGTTCTGAATGTTTGTGTGGAAAACGCTAAATGAAAACAAGAAACATTCCACAACAATCGTGATCACACAATTCGTCCCCAAAACTACACGGTCAAGCAATGAACAACAAAATTACAAATTGCTTTATTAAATACATTTACAGCAACGTTTCCTTAATCAGAAAGCGCTTCACTCTTTGTGGTAAGAACAACATAAGTGATAATCGCTATCAAAATCAGATGCAACGCACCTTGGAGGGCAAATACGCGCGAGAACGGAAACTGTGAAATGTTCTTTTGTATCGCTTCATGTTTTGGTGCCTTTTTCTTTTTAATAGCTATCTTCGGGCTCTGGATGTTCTCAGCAGGAGCCCTGGTGACATAAACAACACTTCTTGTCGTCGTAGGCGCAACGGAAGCCGGCGTAAGCGCATCACGCCGCAAATGTCGTTGTTTCAAATGGATTTTGGGCGACTTCAGCTTCCAGTCGCTTCCGTTCGATACGATAGAAGGCGCTGCTGGAGGATACGAACTGACAGGAAAAGACGGCTCACGTGTAGGCATCAACTCTCCTGAAGTTAGAAATAAGAAGCAACAAGAAAAACAGAAATACCGTAGTTTTCCTGTAAATACGCGTTCCTCAGAAATACAGTGAGGAGCATAAATAGCTGAAGAGCCGACCGCATATTGATGCCTTCAGAGAAGAGAATGCGAAGCGAAAGGGCCTCGATAGACATGCTGTCTAGAATTCCCATGTTATTTTTACCGGCTACCTTCGCTAACCGACCACACACGACGGTCATGATTTCTCATCTGACAAATTTTGGAAAGCTTGGGATTGTGTTTAGATTCCATTGATTTTGACAAATTTGCGCTAAATCGATAGATCTTCGCTTTACCCATCGATGAACTTCAAAAACTCACAAAATTACATCAAAACAGTTGATAAAAATTCGAAACACTTTACAATGTGACCACACACGGCGATCTTCCCGAGATCTGGCAAAGCTCGTTGATAAATACGCGACTTTGACTGATGTGAGCCGGCTGGCTGGCGTCTGTCTGTTTTGCACGTCATTCGAAAAATGATTTCGCTGTTGCGAATGAAATGAGACATCCACGAACACAAATACCGTTTGTTCGCCTTTAGTGTAGAGGGGATACAAATTGCATTCTGCTGGCATTTGGTTGTCTGTTGTCGACGTAAATGGCGTATTTAGGAATCAAAGAAGCTGAGACGATTCGTCGAATCTTTGGAATCGGCAATGTTTTTGGCATTTCGTTCACCCTCTTCATGCTCATATTCGGATCGTCAGTCAATGTGTTCCACACATGTCCAGCGATGTATGGATTCTCCGACTGTCGTTGGTGGATTTTCGGAGGAATATTTCTGTTCTTTCAAGTTATGTCGAACTACGTATTAGTTCGTGTAGCGTTTCGACGCAATAAGGTAAGGAGTTTCGCGGTTCTCGCTTTCTCATTTCGTTTTTCAGGTTTCTCATTGGACAGAACAGTTGCAACTGTCTCAGAAGGTGAAAGATAAATTCAAATTTTGCCCGACATGCAATCAAGGACGGCCAAGGCGATCGTATCATTGTGTTTCGTGCGAAGCATGTGTCTTGAGATGTGATCATCACTGTTTTTTGACCGGAGTTTGTATTGGAATTGGAAATCAAGTGAGTCATTTCACTTCGGACTTGCGCAAAAGTGCTTTAACAACTCGACTTAAAACAAAATGACTTCATTAGTTGCGGCATCATTGTACTCTTCTCTTTTTAGGGTTATTTCATCGTTTGGTTATTCTGGACAATAATAGCTATTCTTTACACATCAACTTTTATGATCGAATACTGCCAGCGCTTCGCTATTCGATCAGAATTCTTCGGATCCTTCGGCTATTTTCCACCTATTCTCATTGGACGAGCTTTTTTAGGATACGAAAACGCCATGACCG
>AZHV01001130.1:0-19985 GCA_000505645.1 Steinernema monticolum
ATTGTATTTAATTTGTTTATACATAAAACAATATAAATATTTATTGCGATGTTGAAGAGCTGACGATAACATATAACATAAGATGTTTTCAAAACATGATATAAACGGTCGAAATGTGTACTACACCAGCGCGCCTTTACCTAAAATGATGTCTGATGCTTTAAAAAGTTTTCCTGCAAATCACACACAACCATTCTTTGTTGAGCGGCCGTTATCCATTTCGTTGCATGACCATATCAAGCTTCGATTGTTTAATGAGCCTTTATTTCTCTCTTTTCGCACTCACCTTCTCATTCTCACTACTACGCTCCTCAACGCACATAATTTGCATCCTTCGGGTGATATTCAGCGCCGAAGATCGCCTATGGCGAGTGGAGAGTGTCGAGAGAGTGAGGGGCTCACCACCGCGCGTGCCCCAGCCGCGACTTCGCTTGTCAACACACACACCAACACAACACAACAACGAACCAACCAGCCCATTCTCCTCAGTTTTTTTTCCGTCGACACGCGCGTTTTAACTTTCCCTTTCGTTTTTCAGAGTATTCTATTAGAATGACGTTTTACGGAGTTGCGCACGGATTCAAGCGCGGAACCTACGATTCATGGGATGACGCTCAATCCCAGGTTTGTTTGACTGTGCTTTGGGAGTCCTCGTGAACATGAAAACGTTTAAGATCAAAGGCTTCCCTCAACCAATCTACAAGAAGTTCACCACTCGCGACGACGCCGATGAGTTCGTCAAGAAACGCACTCCGGAATCCGTTTCTCTCGACGACTTCGACGAGGATTCGGACAAGTTCTACGGAATCGCGCGCGGGAAAATCGTCGGAGTGTTTACGGATTACGATCTAGTGAAGTCGAATGTAAGTCGTTCCAGAATCTGTTCAGTTTGAGCGTGTTTTTGGATATAGATAGCTGATTATCCTCAGCCCCTCTACAAGAAGTTCAACACATCGGAGGAAGCGCGCGCTTATTACGAGAAATTTGCCAACGGAAAAGGTAAACAAGGGTGAGAAACACGAAGATAAATGAGCGTTTAGAAGAGCCAAAGAATGCGGGAGAGTCATCGAAAGAAAAGAAGGTTGAGAAAGAGAAAAAGAAAGCCTCGCCTGAGCCTAAGGGCGAGAAAGAAGAAGTCGCCGCGTTCTACGCTGTCGCCAAAGGTCACAAAACAGGAGTCTACACGACGTGGGCCGAGTGCAAGGAGCAGACCGAGGGCTTCAAAGGAGCGAAATTCAAGAAGTTTGATAACGAGGAGGACGCGAAGCTCTTTTCAGAGGGAAAAACACTTAAACAGATTGGTGAGTGAGTCGATTAGAATCATTTGCGTATCTCCATTTATAGGCGAGGAGAGAAAACGCAAAACCTCTGACAACAAGAAGCCCGAAGAGGAAATCGTGCTCAAACGCTCGAAGAGACTTGCCGCCAAATAAAAGCGCACAACCTGTGCTCTGTTAATCTCTTTTAATCCTTCAATTCCCATCATCTCATCGTTTGTGTTGTCTACCTCTAACTGTGTTTGTTTGTAATTAATAAATCGCTCAAAGAATGTTTGCTTTAATTAATTCTCTTTGTGTGATCGTCGAATATAAATGAAATGAGTGGACGATTCGATGATGGGTAATCAATCGTTTCTCATGGCTTCGAGGATTCTGTTGGTAATTTTCTTCGTCTTCACTTCTTCCCGTATAGTCGCGGCAAATGGGGAAGCGAGATATGATTGCGAATCTGTGATCACTTCGGACCGGATCGTGAATGGAGGACACATCGCGATGGATTCAAGGAACTCCACTGGGCGAGGTATGTGATAATTTCGCTTACTTAAAGCGAATAGTGTTGACGTAGCCTGCATGAGTAAAAGTAAAAATCCATTGTCCTATTGATCTGTACTATTTCAAATTCTCAGATATTGCTGAATTCACCTCCATTTTCAGCTGTTGCGTCCCGTCGAAAGAAAGCACGCCTCGACACTGAAAAATGCAATAATTCCGCGTTGAAGAACATAATCAAAAAGGTATTCGACGATTTGACAAGTAAATCAAAGAAATTTTCAGAATGTGACGAACGATCTTACCCAATCGAAAAGAAACATCTACAAAACCGTGCATGACGACCTAAACATCCACGTTAACGTCATCTGCTCACGTTGTGAATTCTCCTACATTTCAAGAACAACAATGTATTGTCAGCATAGTGTGGGAGACATCACGTGTTACGCGTTTAGAGAGAACTAAGAATTGTAATAAATTTAGTCTTTTTTGAATATTCTATTTACAACGGAACAACAGAGACGAATACTGAAGCGATGAGTCCGATGGCCAACAGAACTGTCGAGTTGAAGAGTCCCCGCTCCCACGGCTCCAACATATAGAGTCCAGTGTGGAGACACCATTGGAGATAAACCCAGTTGAGGTCCGTAAAAGAGTTCTGAAATGGAGTAATTCGAAAGAAAAACAATTGAACAAGTTATATACCTTCTTGACTTGGAATTCACTTCCGCATTTTTCAACCATTTTGGCGGGCATCTGAAACGAATATGAGCAATTACAGAGGTTAGCACACACGCGCTTATCACGGACTACAGCGGGAATAAACCGTTTGGGGGAATGGTAAGAAAAATGGGGTGATTGAAATGAAAAGAAAGCAATGAGCGAATCGATTGATGTATTCCTGCTGGAAGCAGCAAAGATCATCCCTATAAGCGATCGATAAGGTCACAATTCAATGACGTTATGCGATGCACGTATCCATAAAATCATATAGATCCAAAGCAACCAGTCACTTTTATTCAGAAGGCTGAGCAAAGCTACGCAAAAGCGCAAAGATTTACAACTGAGAAATCGAATAATCGCCAGCAAAAATGAAGATTCTTACCGTAACACAAGTCCCGTGAGCCTTTGTCAGCAACAATGTCGTCGTTGCGAGAGCCTTAAATTCCTCTTTTTTAAGTTTTAAGAGTTGTATTTAAAATGTTTTTAACTAATTTTTTTGTTAAATAGCATATTAAGAGGGTCATTTTAGAGAGAATGTATTTGATAGCAAATAAGTATTTTTTACGTGTGATTTAAGGTGTGAAATCGAATATGTTATCGTATGCTTTTTGCATTGCTCAAATTCTGAACTTTTATTATGTGTTTATCTTCTGTTTTTTTTTCAAGGCTAAAATTCTCCTAAACTACTTGTATCAGAACATATCTCTCGTGGCTGTTGTGTCAGCGCATTTTGTCGATTTTCGCGCGTTCTTCCTTCCAGTCGGCTCGTGTGTGTGGTCGTTCGTTTGTTGGCCGCGATTCTTTGAATTCGTGCATCGCTTTCACCTTCCATCGACGATTTAAAACGTTTTCGGTCATTTGAATACTTGTGACTTGTTTGCCTGTCCGCTCGAATCGCTTTTCCAACTCTTTCGACCGATCCACGAGGTTTAGAGAAACACGATGTCTTCACTGAAAGCACGCACCGTCGCCGAAGACCGCGAGATTCTGGATAAGGCGAATAAACTGAAGGACGAAGCCAACGCGAGCTACTCCAAGCAGGATTACACGTAAGTTTCTTTAATTGATGTTACAGCTCGAGGCATAATGTCGTATTATGTGCTGTTATTCTGATTTTTCAAATATTGTGTTTCAGAAATGCTGCCAGACTTTACCACAGATGTCTGCTTCTGGTGAAGTCGTGCGCTGGAACTCCGATGGCTGAGATGTTTTCAGCGTTAGGAAATGCGACAGATAGTGTAAATTGTTTATGTGCATTTGTCGATAAATCAAATCTCTTTGTTTCAGAATGAGAACGACCAAGGCGAAGTATCGGGAGAACGTGAATCCATTAAGAAGGAAGCTTCTAATGTCTTAGCCAAGTGCTACAACAATCTCGCTGCCTGTATCCTCGCGAAGACTGACAGGAAACCGTCTGACTATGAGAGAGCGGTCGGTTACTGTCAGAAGGTCCTCAGCGAAGACAAAGACAACGAAAAGGCGCTTTATCGTACCGGGATCGCTTATATGCGAATGGAAAAGTATAGTAAAGCTGTCGATTTCCTTTCAAAATGCTCAAGCAGTGAGTGTGTTTGCTCTCTATAATTTCTAACTTTTGGTTTCAGATCGTGACGCCGCTCAGCAAATCAGCACCTGCGAACAGAAGCTTCGCGAAGACCGTCGTGCACGTGACGAAGCGATTCGGAAGAATTTCGCCAAGGCTCAAGCAAGAGACGCCCAAAGAGATCAGCACAATCCTCCTTCGAACGGCAATCTTCTTCAGTGAAGAAAATTTTCCTTGAAGATTAGATCTGAACTTGAGGAGGGTCTGTCGTACCGGTACTTGTACATTTGCACGTTTAGATAAACATATTTTTGATCAAAAAAAAGTTGTTTTTGAGGACGCGATTTGCAAACAGATCTTCGGGCGCGCTGGAACTACGTGTTCTCCGACCGATGGAGTCACGAGGAGTACTTTTATCAAACGAATGATTGGTTATTAACGAGTAGAGAGGGGATGTTTACACAGAAATACTATTTTTAGGTGCAAGATGTTTGGTTTTTAAATTTTCAAGTGTTTTTTACTTCAAGTTTAATTTACAAAAGTGATCATACTGATTTGAGAAAGCATCGAAGGCATTTCGTTACGTGACATTTTATCGTAATTACGTTTGTGCAGTCGCGACGGAATCCTCAATTTTCTTACATTTATTAGAGTATTTGAAAATTGGGGATGGGTGCCGTCTTGACTGCATAGACGTAACTACCATATACCACCTCACAAGTAAAGTTGAAATACAGTGCGGAAAAAACAGATTCTAATAAACGATCCGTGCAATACGTGCATTAAATGATTTCATCTATATATCGAACGCTGTTCACTTGTGAAAATAGACTGTGTGGTAGCGAACGTAGGAAACCAATATAAATACCTGCGTAATGTTCCCCGTTCTCCTCGCTCAAAATTACGATCATTAATCAAAGTTTGCACCTGCTGGCTGTCATGCCAAAGTGAAGTTTCGAGGTGTAGGCTTACTATGAGTTCTTAAAACAATTCTTCTTTTGTGACAAATTTCTTTTGTTAGTGCCTTTTTGTGTGTAACAAGGGACGCGAATCGACGTTTTTAAACGTTCTTCCCATCTGTGTTTGCGTCAGCTGATCGACGCGACGTCTAGAGGCCGCGTGGTCGATTCGCGCGGCCCTTCTTCTCTCCTCAGCCTCGTACTTCCTAAAACTCAACCCGTCATCCATGCGCAGGCACACTCGTATGTTGCAATCCTCCGCACGATTTTTGATCAGTTGTTGATTCCATCAATTGTCAGCTGCGCTGCTGACGATCGAATCGCAATTGAGGAGGAGGGGAACGTTGTTGCCGTGTTTTCCCAAACAATCGCGGGGAGAACTTCAAATTTGCCGTGTTTTGGATAAACCGAGTGTTGCCTTCGGCGTTTTTGTGCGGATAATCACAAGAAACAAATTCCACCGGTTGGGGTCGAGCCGCGGAGATCCCGCTGTGCTTCTTGTTTTGCGCTCTCTGTTTTTCTTCGTCTCCGTAATCTCCTTAGGGCGCGAGATTAGCCGTGAATTCGAACATTATTAGAAGCGCTCGCGCGGCTCCAGTTCGTCTCTAATTGAATCGCCAGCGACCATCTGGACACACCGCTGCATTCAATTAAACGGAGAGATTAATCGAGTCGAGTTTGGAGGTCGCACGAGGCGAAAAACGAAAATTGGGATGATGCGAAGGTTGTAGGACTCGTGACGGCCATTCTCAGATGATTCCCTGCGATTCGGAGAAGTCCGCTGGGAGCATAAAGGCCGTTGCGTGTGTTTGTGTGTAACCTGTTCGTGGATATACGTGGAAGGGAAACTGGAATTCTGTTTTCTGACATCTTGTGTTTTGTTTGAACTCTAATTTTGTTATCGGCGTTCACGGACGTGCAAAAACAGAACGACTTTTGGTCGAATTAATCGCGGTTTGTGCAAACAAACAATCAGTGCTCCTCAGTTTTTTTAACAAAAGGATAATCAAGTTATTAAGGACCTTTAAGCAGTGGTCTCACCACGACAATCTACAGTATGTAATAACCTCGAACAAAGAAACAAGTAATTTTCACTTATTGATTTGCATGTTCATAAAATAGTCCTTTTGTTTTTTCAATTCCAGATTCCTCAAATTTTGTACCGAAAGCACTCAAAGAGCCTTCCGTACGATCATTTGCTGTTCTCAATGTTTACAAACAATTGGAAACTACGAATAAAGACGGACGTAAATGTCCGTATCCATGCCATAATAAATGTTGTTCACCACTTTGTGTCCTTTTTCTCTTTTTTTTCTTCCGCGCTTCCCGCTCCTCAAATGAACGATCGTTGGTCCGCACGTAATCTTTGAAACGCGCCGTTCGCCTCGTAAACCCTTAGGTCATTTGATATTGTGCGTGTTCGAGCTTATCAGTCTTCCTCCCCCAACTCTCAGCTGATGGTCTCCGGTGGTCTCTGCTTCGCTGTCATCAGCAAATCAAACAAACACTCGCTAATTCGCGTAATAATTCGTGCGTCCATTCTGTTCCGGCGCGTTAACATTAATGCTTCGGCAGTCATTCATCCCAAATGCGCGTTTTGTTTTTGTTATTTCTCGCGTTGCTCTTGCGGAAAGCGTTAGGCGGTGAGCATATTAAGTGACGGACCCTTTGGAAGTTCACGTTTAGGAGCGAATATAAATAATGCACCATTTTCTGCGAAATTTTCCTTTTGCGCGCGATTGTTTTGTGCTCCTTTGTTTGCGCTTCGGGCGCACGAATTCAAATCAGCTGACTGGCACAGGGTGGTTGTCTGTGAGGGGTTTGAAGGGAGGGGTGCCTGCGGCGTCACTTGGGTATTTAACCGACGGAGAACAGCGGACTACAACGATGGATGAGCGAGAAGTGTCGATCTGTGATTGTTTTTTTGCGTTCTTTTGATCACTTGCACTTTGAGGGTCGGAAACTGTTCGGACTCTTGTGACTTCACTGCGCGAAGAGATCGGAGATGAGTACAACTGAGAAAGTTTGTTTCCTGCTCTTCAGCACGATATATAAGAGGACGGACGCCCATTAGAGATCCTTAAACACTAATTAGCTCACTTCGCGACTTAGTGTTTTTCTCTTCGTGCGGTATTATTGTTTATCGCCTTTGAAATTGGAGATTGCGTGCAGCTGCGCTCTCCACGTCCTTCAGCGCGACTTCAAAACAAACAATATTGCCGTGAGGCATGCTTTGCCCGTCGGTTGTTTACCAAACGGGGAATTCTGTTGCTTCGTGGGGGTTTTGGTCTTTGCCGACGTCGGTGACACTTATTTGTGCTCCGAACGCTTCGGAAAGAAATGACCCGACGCCTCCTGTCCTTCAAACTTTTTTTTCATTATCATGCTATTCCTTGTTCCCAAAATAACGGCCACGACTAGACTATAGACAACGTTCACTTTAATTTTCTTTTTTTTCGCTTCACTGAAGCCTTCAAGGTCCATAAAGGACACTTGCACCTGCTGGGAAGTCCTTCCGCGTCCGTTCGTGACACTCCGTGGTTCCGCCTTCTCGAAGTAGATTACGCCTCAATTGCCCTTGTCTTCGCTTGCAGACTCATTCGGACTTTCTGTTACTAAAGCGAGAAGTCGTTTTTTAAGCCGAAGACCACGATGGCCGCCGCCGTTCCCGCGATGGCCGCTGCAATGAAGGTACATCACCCAACAGGTGGATCGAAGAAGGAAAAGACCAAAACGTTCCAGGTAAGCCCCGGTGGCCTTCGAAAGTTAGTTCGCTACAAAGGCTCAAGGTCGAAACTATTTACTGTAACTATTTCGAAGTCTGTCATTACACTCAAACTGCCGAACGTCACTTCGGAACGTCCCGTGACAGTCAGAAAGTCACTGGGTCATCTGATACTTATCACCTTTCGGGAAGACAATTTACAATCCCATCAGAACTGACAAACGACGCGTTGTTGTGCTAAAAGCCGCGAAATTTGTTTGCTCGCGGTTCCATCTGGCACCGAGTCTCCCTCGAGTGTCTCGGCTTTCCTTTCATGACATTATGTCCCCTCAAAACATGTTTTGCAAACAAAATTGCCCTGAACCGTACAAATTGCACTCACTCGTTGCCTTGCAGGCGTACTTGCCGACCGGTTCACGAACCTACAGTTGCCTTCACTGCAGGGCCAACCTCGCCGACCATAACGAACTCATTTCTAAGGTACCGTAACCCAATCAAAGTTTTGCAAACCATAACGTCATTGCAGTCATTCCAAGGCAGTCAAGGCAAAGCTTATCTCTTCAACTCAGTGTAGGTACCCTGGATCGACATATCTAGCTCACCAAAGCGCTTTCAGGGTAAACATCGGATGTGGACCTGCAGAAGAGCGAATGCTGCTTACAGGACTGCACGCAGTCGCCGACATTTACTGCGAGTGTTGCAAAAAAATCCTCGGCTGGAAATATGTACGTGGGCACTTGCTTTCAGTGCACGTCTAACCGGTCTTTCTGTGCTTCAGGAACACGCATTCGAGTCGAGTCAGAAGTACAAAGAAGGGAAATTCATCATCGAACTGGCCCATATGGTCAAAGACAACGGCTGGGAGAGTGGATTCGATTTTTGCCGAAAACGGAACAGTATTCATTAGCTCTCGCGCCCTTTCTCGCCATCTGTTGTACATAACTTGTTGTGTTTACGAACATGTTTCGCCCTCCCAAACTGTACATAGCCACGACCCTTCTTTCATCTTTTCTCTCCACAAACCATCTCCTTTCATTACGTTTTCTTCTGTTTTGCTTTGCTGAAAGCCCATTCCGACGTCCATCCAATGTACGTATTCACCCGAAAACACTTTTGTTGGTTTTCATTTCTCGAAGTAAACAATATCAAAGTCAGCATTTCTCTCGGCGAGGGGCGAAGCCGTCGGACGAAATAGCTTTACGCGATCAGATTCACCAAAAATGCCTCAAAACACCTTTCAAATTACTAAATTCGCAAATAACGAAAGAAAATTTCTGTCCTTTTGATTAAAAAAAACTCAAAAACAAGCGAAAGAATGTTTACGGCCATAAGTCGCGTTCATCGATCCGACAATTCCGTGCGCCTTCTAAAAATAGAATCCACTTGAAGCTCACGTTCGGGGATTATAAAGCGGTCAACGAATGGTTTTGTGCTCTCGGACGAGGCGGCACGTGTCCCAAGCCGACAAAAGATAGATTGCCCCGACTGTGCGCCTAGCACCGAGTGTTCGCGGATAAAACGAGAACGCGTTCCTTCGAATCCCCCGAGACCCAAAAGGACACTTTGTAGATGAATTCGTCTTTGCAAGTGCAAAGAACAGAGGACAATGAACGCTTCGACCCATAAAACTCGCAACTAGGATTTCTTTGGTGTAACGAAACCACTTATTACAGTTAAAGTACAAGGATACAAGGACTACTACCGTATCCCGCATGGAGTCCCGTAAATAAAGCGAACACAACCCTTAGAAGACAAAGACGATTCAGCATTTTACTTTGAAGATTTACAGAAATACAATTTCACCATTTGCACTTATCATGTGGCATAGGTGTCCCACATATCCATGGGAGCTGGCGGATTCTCCTTCGGCGAAAGCAACTTTAACACCGCTTCGAAATCGGGTCGTTCGTCGGGACTTTGAGTGAAGCACAGTTGCATGACGGCGACCGCGATGGTCGGAGAACCTTCGGGGGCATTCATCGGAGTCTCTCCTGACAAGATCTTCTTCTTAGCATCAGCGTTGGATTCTCCGGGAAAAGGATCCGATTTGCACCGTGAGAAGATTTCCCACACGAGCACTCCGTAAGACCACACATCGGATTTCTTTGAAAATTCGCCTTTTCTCAGCGTTTCAGGAGCGAGCCACTTGACCGGCATGCTCTTCAGTTTATCCATTTTAACGTACGAAGTGTCGGCAACAGAAAGACCAAAGTCGCTGATTTTGAGTTCATCCTTGGTCCCAAGAAGACAGTTTCTCGCTGCAATATCTCGATGGATGACCTAAAATGTGCGATGATAAGTCGCAAATAATACGGTAGATACCTGTCTACCAGAGAGGTAACACATTCCGCGGGCTGCATCTTTACAGTAGTTCACAAGCTGCTCGCCCGAAATGTCAGCATGATTCTTTAAGTGACTCTGCAACGAGCCATTCGAAGCGAGCTCAAGGACGATCATCACGGGTTCCTCCTGAGGAGCGACGCCAAAGACTCGAACGATATTCGGATGATCGAATCGTTTCATCAGTTTCGCTTCCTGTACCAATTATGGTGAATTCTGAAGGCTAACATTCAACCAACCTTGACAAAATCGGCACGTTGCTTCTTGTGCATCATTCCCTTCAACTTCTTCACGGCGACATCGATCGTTTCGCTATCATTCTTCTTCCAAACGCCCGTGAAGACTTCTCCAAAAGCACCACCTCCAAGACGCTTCTTTATTTCGATGTGTTCGTGGAGGATGTAGAAGTCGGGTCGAGGAACAGCGGACACCAAAAGAGTTCCGTCGGATTGCACGGGAAACTTTTCATTAACGTGATATTCAATGAGTTCTGTGAGAGTTCCTTTCTTCACCTTAAAGGGAAACGATTGCGACACCTCACTCGTTCCACAAACCTCTCGAAGCCACCATTGACCTTCTTTGTAATTAAGAAGAATGTGTCGAAGCCGCGATTTGCTCATTACAGAAACAGCGTAGCGCGGTTGTTTGCTCACTTCCGTTTTACGCACCAGGAAATCGCCGTCCTTCTTGATTAAATCTTCGATTTCGTCGCGAGGCATAAGTCCATGATACCACTGATTGTGCGTCAACGCTCGAGCCATCAACTAAACAGCATATTCAGCAAAGACTTGAAGAAACAACAAATTCACCCGCAAAAGTTCATCATCAACAGGCTCCTCATCTTCTTTCTTCTGAGTCTGACTCTTCGACTTTTGCGACTGTCGTGAACTCGCCCTCGACCTGGTAGCCGAACTCCTCGATTTCACCTCACTCAGCTGCTCTTTGGAGCCGACTACTTCTGATCCTCCAACCTTCTTCCGCCGAGTGACAGCCTCCTTACTCTGTGCCGACTTCTTTCTAAACAGATCGAATTGAACAAATGCGAGAATCGAAGAAAACTCACGGAGGCATCGCTTAGCGCTCTCCTTTGATCGCTTCTCAAACGATTCGGACGATGACCGATCGAAGCGAATCTCAAGTGGACGAGCACACCGACCGATTCGCGCGTGAAACTGAAAATGACTCCATGACCACTCACATGACGTCTGCAGAAGTGCAGATGCCAGTTTGTTCATTTGAATTCATTCGCACTCTCACAGGTAAGAGCAACTGGTCGTAATGAAAACAACGGACGAAGTGAAAAATCTTTCCAAGATCGATAGAACCAAATATCGTAGTGGAAGGCGTTCAACGATTGTATTGCCGCTAAGTGACGACAAAGGCATATGGTACTATTCAATAATTTCATTATTTTTTTGTTCAACAGGAAATCATTACCATGAAGCCGAGATGGATGCTCTAGAACTCTTTCGCTTGATGGATCCCTCCTCCAAGGACAATTGCGTTTCCGTTGAAAGCGCTCCGGATGTGCTTCGCTGCTTTGTACCAACCGTGACGCCAACAAATGCTGAAATCAAACTAGCGATGGATGAAATGAAATTTGAGCCAAGTAAGCGGAATGAATATCTCTCCTAACTATAGTGACCAACTTTGTGTCAGACCACCGTATCACCCCTTTTGAGATGCTTCTCCTGAGAAGCCGTATCCAAAACATCGCCAAATCATCTGATTCTATCGAAGCGTTCAAGTATCTTCTCGGAACATTCGCCACCGATCAAACGTTTAAGGCTGTGAACCCCGGAATGATGCGCTTAGTCCTCGCTAACTACGGCGAACAGATGTCAGATGAGGAAATTCGAGTTCTCTTTAACTTGCTTCCAAGAGATTGTGATGGTAATATTCCAACTGATGGTGCGTTAGAAACAATCTTTTCGAAAGATGATTCCCATGTTTCAATATCGCATTTCGACAATACATACTGTATTTAATATCAAAATGCGCAATAAATCAAAGCTGTTGGACGTAACTTCCGAGAAACACCCGTTAAACCATCAAAAACTCTTACAGACCACATGTTTAACGCATAATGCAGATCTATTTTTTTTAATGTGAGCGGGTGGTAAGTCCGATATATACCTCTTGAATAAAATCATAACTGACGCTCGCGTTGCCTTTCATTTAAGATGTACTACATATGTAAGAAATACTGCAATTCCTCTATCGGATCTTGCAATGACAGTCGATCGCACCAAATTAATTACTACCGTGAAAACAGCCTATCTATGCTATTTTGCATTGTTTTAAGCAAAAGGAATCCACTTGATTTCATTCAAAATATTTTTAAAAAGATGTCGAAATTTGCATATTGTTAGCGGGAAACGAATGGAGAGAAAACTACACTAATGCCCTTGGCGCAATTGATGGTACTTCGGACGCAGTCTTTTGCAAGGATGATGCACATATCGTGTTCACATAACATAATTACAAGTCAAATACAATAATATTCGTCAAAATTCACAATAAATTAAAGCGGCTGAACGTAATTTCCGGGGAATAAACCCGTCACTCCATCGAGAACTCCTTCGAACCATCCGTCATCGTTTTTACGCATAATGTAGACGATTTGGTTTTCGCGAAGAGTGAGTTCGTCTTCTTTCTCAGCATCGTAATCATAAAGCGCGACCGCTATACAATACTACTCAAATATAATTCTTATAACACCAATTTACCTTGTTCAATATAATCTCTGGGAGCGTAATTGCCGCTAGATTCATAAATTGCTTCTACGGACTCCGGAGGGGGTGGCATATCATCGTCTGGACTATAGATCTGCATTGGAGCAGGTGGTGGTGGCATGGGCATTCCATCTAAACCAAAAATCACATTAGTTTGCAAAACAAGAAATTTGATTACCAATGCTACTACTTGTTGAATGGCGGTATTGGCCGTTGGAAACTATTGCTGGTGGATTCATGGAACCCACCTGGAGTGTACCATAATGTTCGGAATGAGAATGCTGATACAAAGGCTGCGTTTGCATTTGTTGATGGGAAAGGTAAATATTTTGCTGCGTCTGGGGAACTCCTGACATTGTTGAAAACCTTGCAGGATCAACGTAGGGAATTTGCGGCATTTGAGGAATACGGTAATGGTCGTTACTTCTCATTGATGAACGAGATAATGTCGCAGTTCCCCGCATTTGATCGATAGAAGTAGAAGTTGCTTGGTAAATTGCGCTTCCTGAACCGGATACCGTAGATAACGTGCGATTTACAAATGGCTGTGTGTTAATCTTCTGGGGCTGAGGCTCTTCTTTGACGCCACTGCCAACATGATCAAGAACGGTGTAGTTGATTGGAGTCCGTTGATAACGCGGAGGGCGTTCTTGTGCTTCTGGAGTAATGATTTTGGCTTGCTTATGAACGCATTTATTCGCAGCAAGAACACCGATTTCCCTTCGAGCAATTTTTTCCTTATGAATGTTCACGACCTAACAGATGAGAAATTATCTTGCATTATTTGAAACACAAAATACCTGATTCATTTTTCTCACTTCACCGGCTAGAACATCAATTTTGTCCGTTTGCAAGTCAAGAGTATGTAAAAGAGAAGATGATAACTCATTAACAAGGTATGCAACGCTCGCCAAACTTTGTATCGTAAATCGTTTTGTTTCCTCAAAAGCAGTCCGTTTATCAGCAGCCTAAATATTTGGTTATATGTCAGGATACAAAAAAGTTATGCCGTTACCTGAGCATAGTTAGCTTCACAATATGCCGCAACACGTTCCAAATTTGTACAGCTGTTTTCGAGGCTCTGTCGACCATCTGGAATCACTTGTTCGACGAAATCTCGAAGCCTTTGCCGTTCTTCTTCTCCAAAGACGGCCATTTGCCCTGAAAACAATGAGAAATGGAAATAGATTCATGTGTTGTTCATGTGTTGTTCGATAAACGCCAAACGACAATCAAAGAATTTAAAAAATTGTTCGCATATCAGATGATTAACTGAAATCCATGAAAGGTTAATGACAATACACAGAATCAAACTTCAAATAGATCAGTGGATATACAGAATCACAATTCGATTTTAAAGAATCGCATTTAGAGAATCTCGGAAGATTCTAACGCAAAGAAGCGAGAAGCTAATGTACTGAATTCTCCGCTTACTTCATTTTAGCCAAACAACGCAAAGTGAAATATGAATGGTCCTGTAGCGACTATACCATAAAACATATGCATATACTTCTATCCTGACAGGCAATCACATAAGATCGAATGAGACGAACAATGTTATTCAAACTATTTTATTAGTGATTCGTAGAGGTTTGTACATGCATTGCCGACCGGGTGGATTCTTCGCTGCGGAGCGCTCACTCGCTCTTGATGGGAAGGATGACTTCGCCAGCCTGTGCTCCTGCCTTGAAGGGTGCCTGGGGGTCTTCTTCCTCGGTGGGGACTTCGGCCCATTGCACGACGAGTTTGTCCTCCTTGGCTGGACCAGCGAGGCGGATGATTTCGATGGGAGCTCTTCCTTGGGGTGGCACGAATCCGTAGACGGGTTTCACGCGGTAGTGGTCGTTGTTGGAGGACTTCACCTGAAATTGAGCAAATGATGAACACACTCGGAGCAGAAGAAGTGGGGACGAACCTTGAATCCCATGCGTTGGTCGCTCATGTTGATGATTTGGTGGGTCGCATTTCCACCGGCAGCGGGGAAGTTAGCGTTGGGAGGGTCGATGTTGAGCGCCATGACGATCGCAGCCACCCGAGCTATCCAGTGAATGCCTTTTATAGGCATTTAGTCCGTCTGGTAGACAAGCAGAATTTGTCTACCGAATTTCTCATTTGTCAGACATATCCGGTGCATCCGGTGAGCACGGTCAGAGCAGACAGCAGTGATTAACAGTTCCAGCTAGCTGGTCCAAGTCAACCCTTATCGGTCATTTCCTGTGCATTAAATTTTCATTGTTTGCTGTCATAGGATGAGTGAGAAAATCTCTTGTAGATGCTGATTTTCGTTAGTAGAAGCATGTGAGACCTGATGTACTGATTAGGGTTTACTGATCGTATTGTGGGCGTCCAAATAGCCAATATTGCGTTTTTATAATGTCTTCTTACACGCTTACTCACATTTTTAAATGTGTTTTATAGTCAACATTGTGATTTGAATGAAATTGTTTTCTTCGAGACACTTCACTTATTTTAACACTAAAATTAAATAAAGTCCTTCGATAAGCAGTCAAGCCATATGAAACATCTGAAATCATTGGAATTGTAAGAGAAGAATGTTATCGGACATAATATTGTCCCATATAAGCATACAAAATAAAACAAAATTATCTAATATGTGCTTATTTACAAACGGAAATACATAATCGATGTCTGCCCAAACGAATTTCGAAAAAGCAAACTGCCCTTGTGACGAAACGTTCTTTGATGACTTACTTCTCTCGCACAAACAAATGACTCCACAACATAACGAACACCGTAATCCAATGAAGGGTTCCCTACTTACTGTTTTCACCACCGCTAGCCTAAAACCGTTCTGAAATCTCTCTCCAATGACCATCTTCGGTGTTTACTTTTACTTTGTTTTTGGCAAAAGACCGTAAAGACTGTTCAACGTTCCTTCGTCGATGGTGTTTTGAGAAGCGATGGAGCTCTCGTCGTTAGTTCTGGTAAGTGAATATCAAAATCAGCTGATTTTATAAAGTTCTCGACGCTCGAAGAAAACTTATGACGATGTTGGCGAAAACGTCGACGTGTTAACGCGACGACCGAGGGTTCTTATCGCGGAGCGACAAACGCCGAGTATACGTAGTTATCATATGTACTCGGAAAGCTGACTTGTGTTGGTCGACGTGCTCCGTCGTCCTTCTAAGTCAATTTTGCTTTTTTGGAGAGAACTTCATAGACCGACTTGCGCTATCTCTTGAATGTATTGTGAGTATTACGATGGCGTACGGTATTCCATGAATGCCACGTCATGCGAGTTCTTCTGCCAACTGCTTTCCGCTGGCAAGCAACTCGCTGATAAGCATGAAGCGTCTTCAATTGCTTTCCTACATCGAGGAACCCAATGGACGCGTCGCAACGCTATAAACCCCTAAAACTCTCGCCAGAAGATAAGGCGACTGTTTCATACATACCAATTCCCACGATAAAACAATTCAACTAACGTGTTACTTTTTGCCAAATTCAGCGTCTTATGATGCAACTCTCCTTTTCAGATGTCTTCCGATTCCCGAAAGCGACTCGCAGAAGACACTGGCTCCTTTCTTTCGGGTCTCCCTTTTAAAAGACAGATCTCTCCTCTTTTCCCTTTAAAACAGCGCTTTATGGAGTTGTCCGACATGAAACAGAAATGGATTCGACAACAAAAGAGCGCTTCACTTTTCGTACAGCCATACAGAATCGATGAAATGAAATTGCAACCTCAGTAGGTCGAAATTAGTTTTATTAATTCAGAAAGTCCTTTTAGATTTATTCAGTTGTTCTCAGATGTTGCAAAAGCGCACTCTCCCCAAGATCAACACAAAGATCAATTAGCACTAATCGAAAACGTTATTCAAGAGTGAGTCATATTATACAATTGCTTAAAATGCCAAACTGTTAAACGGAAATTAGCGAAAATATGACTAATCTTAAGCGTTCATTCTATCTGCAAGTATTTCCAGAAGCAGAAAACTGATTGTGAGTTATTCAGAGATAACGAGTACAAACTATGAATAACATTAACGTATTATTAAATTCAAAAAAGCGATAAAGTATTTTGCAGATCAGTAATCATTGAATGGCCAAAGCAAGTTCCTGGCCTCGCGGACAACGGTACTCTTGATGACGACTCGATTCTTCTGGTCGACCACGCTCCATTGATTCATCGAGCACGAAATGTCGTAAAATGTCGTACTCCTCATCCCACCATGATGATCAAGTGAGCTAACCTTGCTTTTACAATCCAAACCAACCAGGACATATAGTCCATAAATAAAAACCAAAAAACTAAACTTTTGCCCTTTAAAAATTGAAGTAATCGTAGGACGGTTAAAACGTCATTAATAACGTGTTTGGATCGCAACTATTTTCGGACCTTTCGAACTGATAACGCCGAACACAACGAGTTTTTTTGCATCACCGTTCACGTGTTGATCTCTTCAGAATTTGTGCCATCGGGAAACCCGGCGACGAAGTGACTGAGAAGCAACCAAAAATTGTTGAAGCGCTCTTCAAGGCAACTCTCGTGAAACTCGGAAGCGAAAGCAGTGATCAGAAGTGAGTAATCTATGTATATTGTTAATAGTGCCCTTTGTACCGTTCAGAGTAACAGCAGGAAAACTAATTCTGACTCAAAGAGAGGGGACCGCGGCTACAAAAGTGCACGAACACGCCGGTGCCACCGTAACCAAAGATGGTCGTCTTGTTACGCACATGTCCGCTCCAGACTATCACGATTACCACCTTCTCGAACGTTCGGCCGAAGCGAAAACGACGCCTCTGAAGTTCGAAAACGGAGTTCTCTGCGCGACGTTTCCCGAGATGGTGAGGACTACGGTATTGTTCGTGTGTTTACCGTAAGTGTTGTGTGTAGGGCGTACAGCTGAATTCGATGGTAGATCGCCGTCAGTTGTCGACGAGATACGCGATTCAAGTGGACGTTTCCGTGAACATTGATAACAAGATGGTTGTAGAGCAGGTGAGCCCGTGTTTATATGGCGTGGGGCCAAATATTGTGGAAATCGAGTGTGAAGGACGCGTGATGGAGAGATAAAGTAAGGAGAAGACGCTATCTTCTCGAAGTCGTGTTGACATATGAGAAGACAGCGAAGGGCCGACGGGGAGGGTTGGTGACATTGTTGGGACAATCTGGGAAGAGCAATGATACGCAGCAATAATCGATAACTAGCACTGTTTTGCAACATGAATACAATCTGGCGAGCAAGAAATTGTGAGGTTTCTAACTTGACGTCAATCATATAGAACAGTTCTGAGATGACAATACTGTAAGTTGCTGAGAAGTTTTACCGTTACGGGCAGAAACTGTAGCTGTAGATGCCGTTACCGTATTCTGGAAGTTAAAAATCAGGATACAGAGTATCCTGAAGAGATTAAAAATAATCCACAAATAAATACCAACATTACGATCAATTTTATAAATCCTGGATGCTGGCTAATGATTTACCTAACTTCAGACTTATCAGCTTAATTTTAGACGGTCTTTACGCACCCCTTCCTCATCGCCATCACAAACGACCAAACAGAACCGCTTCTAGTTTCTATCTTCTGGCAAAGACTCGTCGACAACGATACCGTAAGACAATTATTTTCTTTCTCGTTTGAAATCCTTCGTTTCAAGCAAGATCCATCACTTCAAACCGTGCGATGGTCCCTCGTGAAAGATGTGATTCGGAATTTCCTCAAAGCACAGTTTCCACAAGCTCGTTCGCTCGACGACGAAGAGATTCTCCATATCCAATGCATGTTGTTCCTTCCTTTGGCGGTGAGATCAGCTAACATCGACGAATTAGAGAAGCAGTGGTACGGTTGCACACAGATCAACATGGGACTCGATGGAATCGCGCGCCTTCACAGTCGACTTCTCTCGGAATTCGTGGACGACGACGTTTTAGTGAGCAAAAAGCAGTTTATGCTGGTAGGCGGACATAGTAAGTTCTTTAAAAATGCGGATATTTTAGGATAAATGCTACTCTGTCATTGATATGCAGACCGAACTCCGTCACAGCGTGTGGCAATGGCTGTACAGAGCGACGGAAATGGTGATGGATGTCGGTCATAAGATCTGTCCTTCTCCCGCGGCGATCGAGAAGAAGGGATCGAAAACGAAGAAGCAAATGGCAGCCGCAGAGGATTATCAAACGATGCTCAGTCTCTTCAACAATCGACACATCACGATGTTGAGTATGGAGGCCGTGGAAACCGTATTCAAAAGCCGAGCGAAACAAAGCGATGAACTGCAGAAGATAATGCTGATGAGATTCTGTGAGGACAACGCTGGCTACTTGTCGTTCGCTTTCACAAATCTTGAAAAGTAAATCAATTTATTGTAATTTTTACATATGGTTTTGCAGTGTTGACGACGGTAAACCACTTTTTGGATCTATTTCATGCGAACAAATCAAGGACTTCAAACAAGGATTACCAGAGGTTTTGATGGATGAACCATTTCCGAAGAATTTCGATCGTGTAGGAAAATTCGAGCAGTTGATTTGCGCCGTCGACATTGTTCCCACATTTTCTTGCCCAAAGTAACTATTACATCGTTTTGTTTGGGTGGCAATTGGATATATTTTAGAAAACGTACGATATTCCACAACTACCGTACTCTCCGTCTACAGAACGAAGGAGTCATGTCACAAGACAGATGGAAAACTCGCGTGAATCCACTAACCGGAGAACGTCTAACACTCAGCGAAAAGTCTCTAACGCCACCGCTTTGCGTGTCCGGCGCCCTCGATAGTCTCCCACCACTCTCCGAACAAATGGAACAAATGCGAGAATTCCTCGCGGCGTCAAGCCATTCCTCAGAAGATAAATCCGAATTCAACGATGATGGACAATTCGAGGATTTACCGATTTCGATTCCGAATTTAACACAGGAAGGAGAGGAAAACTGCCAGAATAACTTATTGGCGGCGGTGATGTTTCTAGCTCAACAAGGGTGAGAATATAATCGTTCTTCACCGTTGTTTTAATTTGGCAATTTAGTGTTCAGCTTGGAGCGTTGACGCCTGAGTTGATCGCTCAACAGAATTGCGCACAGGACGAGGATGAAGAAAGGAATTGCGAAACCACAAACAAATTACCGCTGAATTTGTCGAAGAAAAAAGAAGAAAACACGACGTGAAGCTTTGCAAACATAAAATTAATATTTAATTTAAAAATTACGCTTTATGGTCGCAAAGATAA
>AZHV01001150.1:0-14547 GCA_000505645.1 Steinernema monticolum
AAGGCGGCGACGAGGACGAATCCGAGAAGGAGTGATTGAGAAGCCATTGCGAAGTGAATGATGCTTCTGAGAGTCGGAATTTGAGCTTTATAGCGGTAAAAGTAGGTCGTTCGTACAGTATTAGCTAACCAGAAAACAAGACTGAGGAACGTGAGAAAGCGATCGTTAATCAATCGCCGTTTCATGAAGTGAAGAAGAACTCTGCGATCCACGCATAGCTGACCCAGATTCACCGCATAAAACTCTCACTTTCGCTGTGGGACCATCATTCGTTGCAATGTCCCGAATCCTCTTCGCTCTCCTCGCCGCTTTCTTCGCCTTCGCCGCCGCCGGTGGTCAGTGAATCCAAAGAATTCTCAATTAACCGTATCTTTCAGATGTCCTCGCTTCCTACGGCAAGGATTACGGTAAAGACGTTGGAGGAAACGGTGCCTGGGGGTACGGTAACCCTTGGACGGGATACGGCAGCTTCCCCAAGGGATACGGTAATGGATATCCCGGTTACGGTCATGTCTTTGGCGCTGGATTCCCCGGGGCTCATGGAGGATACGGTTACGGAAAGCCAATGTGGGGATACGGTCCTGGATACGGTATCGGATACGGTCATGGACACGGATACGGCGTCCCTGCTTACGGAGGGTACGGTCATGGCTACGGACATGAAGTCCCATCTTATTGATACGGTCATGGATTCTGATCACCTTTTGAATGAATAAATCCCTTCTTTCTCACGGATTACGGTATCTCCAATCGTATTTTCCAATGGTCCCTTCAAAACAAAATAGTGAATTCGTCGTGTGGCAATCGTTTCTTTCCCATCTTTGTTTGAAACATTCCGATCACTCGTGCGATTATGCTAATAAGCGTCGAGCGGTGCGATTCAAAAGACTTCCGGTTGTTTACGATTCAAACTTTATGCGATCGTACCGACTGATAAACGTCGAAGCGTCGGCGGTGCCAGACGTCGTATCGTGCAGGAATTTTTGATTTTTTGCAAGATTTTGCAGCATTAAATTCCTAATGTATCCCTTTTGTCCATCCGTCTGTCTGTCCCTCTACAATTCAATTATTTCTCGGTCCCTTTCGCCTCTCGAGCGTCTTCCAGAAGTCCGTCGATCACTTGGGTGAATCACTCTCTTTTTGTTTTGCTTCTCAAAGTTTTCCTTTTCCGAATGATTCACCCAATAATAACAGAATCTCTCAGAAGGTGACTAAATGCAATATGCAGCGCAAAAACTGTCCTACAGTGTTATGTTGTAAAATAAGGTTAAAAACAGCGGTGATTCACGACTTCGACGACGATGGAGACGCCGCGCGCGTTCGTTCTTTGCACTTTGAAAGGGAAATCGATGTTTGAATGAATCACAACGGTAATTGGCCACTTGGTGAAGCGTTAGATTAATAGGCTGACAGCGTTTAAGCTCTTTGAGCCCACCACAGATGTTCTTTTTGCATCTTTCAATCATCTTCTTAATACCGTAATTCTTACGAGTTTACTCAAAAGCTTAGGCTTAGGCTATAGACGATCTTAGGCTTAGGCTATGGACGATCTTAAGCTTAGGCTATAGGCGACCTTAGGCTTATTAGGACAGTCATCGGACAGCAAGTGATTTCCTCTTATTTTCAGTGTTTGGGTACATTATAATTAACTTTTTTACTTCAAAATGTATGTACAATAAATCTCGAAAACCCGTTCGATTTAAAGAATTATGGGGTCTACGTTCTGTGAACCTATATTTCGACATTTTTGATCATTTCGCATTGCGCACTATGACAATAAAAGTCAACTGTTCATTTTAAACCCTTTTAAGCCCTCCACAAATCTGTAATCAATCATTTAGTCTTTCAATCATCTCGTTGGAAATAATACCGTAATTCGATAGGCCAACAGTCGAATTTTCCGTTTAAGCTTGTTTGTTTCTTCAACAGATGTTTACGTGTCCTGTTCTTGTCCTACATTATCTGTGGTCTCTTCAACAAAACTACGATGATAAACATGCAAGCAGAAGGCTTAGGCTATATGGACAACTATAGGCTTAGGCTATAGGCATTCAAAGTCCAACTTCCAGCGTTAAAATGCTAATTTTATGGAACTGTTCCGCTTTAAAATGTAAAACGTACGTTTTATGAACCAATTCTGCGATTATCACCGTAATACGACGATATGCGGCCAAACAACAGTCAAATGTTTATTTTAAATCATCTCTTTGACGAAAATACCGTAATTCTTAGGGCTATTCTGCTCGAAATGCCTTCATCGATGCTTCACGCCTTTCGTCTTTGACTTACTTTCCTTTGCAAAACGTCGATTATCTTATTCAAATGACGAGTAAACAAAACGATCATCCCTTTGCCCCCTCTACCCCCTCTCCCCCTTTCTCCGTATCGAAGTAAACACCTCGCGCGCGCATTTGTTTTTGCTGCGATAATTTATGCGAACGAAAGGAGAAAACTTGTTGACCATTCGGGCGATTCGCTCACCTCAAAAAACAGAATTGTTTGCGCTCGTTTCCATCGCTTCGCACCTCGCTCGCCCCCCTTCTCGATGTGATAAACATGAAAGCAGATTCGCCGATATCTCGCGTGAATCAAGGGCCATCGGAATTTTACACTTTGCTTGCACCGCTCGCTCGCTTGATCGCGAAACGAAGAAATCACGTATGAAGACGTCATACTGTTCCCTATCATATGTGTTAAGAGCGTAAAGTTTTGAAAAGGAAAGTGACAATAGCGGAGAAGAAGAAGGAGAAGAGGGAGATTATGTTTGGAAGTGCGGAGAGCGAGAGGTGACGTAGAAATGAGCAATTTTAAAGCTAAATAAGAGGGGTGATGTCATGGGATGTCTTCTGACGTGTAAGGTTGACCTTAATCCCAAACTAAAGCAACAAATTTTTAAATAAAGTTGATTTCTTATTATTGGGCAAACTTACACTTACGTTAAAGCAGTTAGACTAAGGTTAGGCTTAGCAGATTGCACGAAATTTGAGTTCATGAACCTTAGAATTATGCTTTCTTAGGCTAAGGCTACAGACAGCCTTGGGCTTAGACTATGGACGATTAGGCTTAGGCTTAGCAAATTGCACCAAATTTGAGTTCAGTTTGAATTCTAGAATTAGTTTTTTTAGGCTTTGGCTATAGACACCTAGACACTTAGACTACTGGCAACCTAGGGCTTAGGCTATATACGGGCTTAGGCTTAGATTATGTTTCATTATGAAGAAGATTACGTTTGGAAGTGCGGAAAACGAGAGATGACCTAGAAATGAGCAATTTTAAAGCTAAATAAAAGGGGTGATGTCATGGAGTGTCTTATGACGTGTGAGATGACCTTAATGTTAAGGTGAAGAAATGGATACGTTCGGTTATACCTCAATTTTGAGTTAAAATTGATATTTTATTATTAGACGACCTTAGGCTTAGGCTGAGGTTACAGATGGTTAGGCTTAGGCTTAGCAGATTGAACAAAATTTGAGTTTAGGTTGAACCTTGAAATTACAGGCTTAAGCAATCGACATCTAGACACCTTAGGCTTAGGGTTAGGCTACAGATAACCTTAATTTTAGGCTATAGACGGTCTTAGGCTTAGATTATAGGTACCTTTGACTACTTATTATCCTCAAGTTATAGCAATTATAGTGTATATGATGTCGTAAATAAGCAATTTCGAGGGATGATGTCATGGGACGTCTTGGGACATGTCAGATGACCTTAATTCAAAGTGTTTTACACTTAAAATGACCTTTGATTTTAGAAAGCCTTATGACTGCTTATTCACACAAGTTATAGCAATTATACCATACAGATTGGCTTACTGTAGCGTTACAAAAATTGTATTAACATATGTAGAGACTTCAGCCATCTAAACAACAGTCTTAGGCTTAACCCATAGACGACCTTACATTTAGGCTATAGGAACCTAGACGTTTTAGGCTTAGGGTTAAGCTACAGACAACCACAGGCTTTAGACTTACGCAATAGACACCCCATCTCAGGCTTAGGCTGTAAGCACCTTAGGCTTAATAAAAGGTAATTATTGCTTGAAGTCGGCTTCGAACCTGTGACTATTAGATTATTAAACAGGAGCTTAACCGACTGAGTGAGCTAACCGATTAGAAGACATTTCTCCTCCTATTCTTCAACATATCAGTCAACCTTTCTGGCTTTATAAACCATTTCTAATGAGAAATCGATGTGTGTGTCCCTTCCAACCTAAAAATAACCCCAATCTCTTTCGTGACCTTTGCTCTTTCATCAGAATCCCCATTTCGATCTAACGCTTTCTTAACGCTTTCCACAGACGAATTCTTTAAATTGCCCTCTCACACGCTCATTTCATAATATTCTCTTCTCACTCCATAAATCACTTTCCCTCCTTCTCTCCCTTTTGACGTCTTCGTGGTGAGTCACTCTCATTAGTCCTCCCCGGGGCAACTGTTCGGAAGCCGGCGCTCAAGAGTGCATCACGTAAACGTTCGCGTAGACTCGCGTAAGTCAACAAAAAACGAATATTTACGACTTTCGATTCGGCGAAGTGATAACGAAGGGTCAAGCGGGAGTCCATAAAGAGTTATGGCTGTTTACGGTGTGTTTTTGTGGGCTGATAAGGATAAGGAAGGGTTTGAGGGTAATCAACTGCAAAGGGAACTAAAAAGGAAGCCGATTTGAATTCACCGACCGATTATGATAAGAAAATACCCTTTACCCCGTCGCTACACCACGTAAGGTCCATTTAGGTCACTTTAAAACCACTATAAAACAACGGAAAAGTCCAGAATTTGTTCAAAAGGATAATCTTCAAGTAAATTACTTTTTATAGCTGCGTTGCTTCTAGCGCTTCTATTATTAGCCTACCACAACCTTCCCTAAGTCCAAGTATATTCAACCAGTCAATGACCAATCCCCATCTTTTCAAGTTTTTGTTTCAAAGCAGAAATCTTAAAGTGAATCACCTATTCATCTCTAATTAGTGGTCGCATCGCATCTATTTTAAACTTACCACATCTTCAGTCCCTACGTTCACCAGATCCAAGTACATTCAGCCACTTAATAACCATAAGGACGATTTCTTGTCTTTTCAAATTCAAAATCATTAATTTCAGTAATTAGTGTGAATTAAAGTGTGAATCAAAATGGATAACGGAGGGTAATCAACTTCAAAGGGGACTAAAAGGGACGCCGGTTTGAATTCACCGACCGATTATGATAAGAAGACCATCCAGGTCACTTTAAAATCACTATAAAACAACGGAAAAGTCCAAAATATGGTCTTTAAAGGATAATCTCCAGGTGAATCACCTATAATGGCCGCGTCGCTTCTATTTTAAATTTGTCACGTCCTTAATCCCTACGGTCCCCAGATCCAAGTACATTCAGCCCCTTAATGACCATAAGGACGATTTCTTGTCTTTTCAAGTTCAAAACAATTAATTCCAATAATTTGAGTGGGAAGTAAAGTGTGAATCAATCAAAGGAGTGAGTCATTTCCGTTTTAGTGATGTTCTCTGCTTGTTGGTGTTATGAGCAATCGGTTTAGTGGTCATTCGCATCAAACATTAGGAATTTGATGGCTGGAAGATAAGAGTAAGCGGTTTAGGAACCAAAATTATGTAAAAACGTAGTTCCTAAGGTTGTTGATTCTTAAGAGAACACAAATAGTTGTAAAATTTGTATTTTTGGATCGTTTTGTTTATATACTTGTGGTTTTACGGTGATTTACGGACTGTTGTGGTATGATTTCTGGTTTTGAGTAAGCAAGTATGTCCTGAATACGGTAAGAGATTGATAAAAATATGTGTGAATGCCCTTAGCCTAAGCCTAAGGTCGTCTATAAGGTTGTTTTTTGGAATTCTTCTTTAAGCTAATAAGGCAGCGTTACCGCTGTTTACCGCTTCTGAAATTGTTATTTTTTATGGTTTACCCTGTAGCCCTGTAAAAGTCATTTTCTTTTGTATCTTGTTTTTTTGTCACAATTCCCCCCTGTTCCCCTCTTGACACGGACCAATTTCGTTTGTAGAACCTCGATTGTGACTCCATTAGTTCAGCGGACTACAAACTTGTTTCCTCGCTCACCTCGCTCGCCTCACACTTCCTAAAACACCCAAAGTGCGTGTGACCCTCTTTGCAACAAATTTGCGTGAGAATTTTGCGAACAGAAGTCGATAAACAATTCATCAACCACACTGTAAGACGACCTTCTGAATAGCCTTCAGTGTGACGGCTTCTGAGCAAAGAATCTAAGGAGCAAAGGACCAGGACCGAACCTAAGTGATGCTAAGCCGACCGTAAGGTTAGCCTGAAGGCTTCTCAACTAAGGAATGACTGTTTTAAGAATCAAAAAATGGTCTTTTAAGCGTTTTTAAGGAAGAGTCTTTGGAAGGTCTTTGGAAAAGCGTCGATCAAAAATTGTCGGAAACAATGCGTAGTAGGAGGCTGGGAATTATTTCTGTTTTAGGACCCTTTTGAGACCGTTTGGCACACTTTTCCCAATTCTGGATGTTTTACCCCATTCTTTCACCTCAGAAATCACTTTAAAATAACAGAAAATTCCAAAATTTGGTCTCAAAACCGAAATCTCCAGGTGAATTACCTATTTACCTCCCAGCATTGCCTGAATCGTTTTTATCGCTTCTATTTTTAATCTGATCCCTACCATCCCTACCAGACAGACAGACACATGACCTCCCCCTTCCTCGCAACGCTCCTGTTATAGTCATTTTCCTAGAGCCTTTTCCGAACGTTTTCCGATCCCTTTCTCCAAGCCATAGAAACGTGAAATTTGCAAATTTTCGGAGATCATAAAGCAAAAGTCGAAATGAAATCAAAAATTAAACAAAAAACGAACAGCTGTCGTTGCGGGACGTAAATTCGGAGGATGCTTCGGATCGTTGAGTGCGCGGAATTGCGAAAGTCATAAACGGAACGAATTTTGAAAGCGAACTCTCCTCTTTTTAGGCGGTGAGCGCTCTATTAAACCCACAGAACCGGGAGGAAACAGGTGATTAAGGTTTTATGGAATTTGAATAGAGGTTACGGTAGGCTAGTAGGTTAACAACACTTTTATCTATTGTTAGAAGGTTCTCAATAAGTTGATAGCTTAACAATCAGAGAACAACACTAAAAACACGAAAATGTAGTCTGTTGAACTAATGGAGTCATAATCGAGGTTCTAGGAACGAAATTGGTCGGTGTCAAGTAGGGAAGAGAAGGGAAGTGTGACCAAAATGCAAGATATAAAAGAAATGAACAATAATTCGTTTGTTTGTCATCAAGTATGACATAAAGCATTGAAAAAGCACTTAGATGTTTTTCAGCGGTGAACAGGTTAAAGCTAAAAAAGGATAAAGCTACGGTATTTGGTTAGCCTAAAGAAACGTTCTTTTCAATTGAAGCCGTTCTTAAGACGCTTTTCTGAAGGTGAGACGCATTTTTGTTGATTTTCATCTATTGATTTGGCATAGTAATACTTAAAAATCACATAAGAGACCAAAGCAGTCCGTAGATCACTCTACATACTCTGTATAAACTCATAAAACGACAATTATATAAACAAAGCGATATAAAACCACAAATTTTACAACGATTTGTGTTCTCTTAGGAATCAACAAACCTTTCTTTATCTTTTACCGAACTTGGGCTCTTACGCCTCTTACTTATCTATCAGAATCCTCATATTTGATGCGTCTACATCAAATATCCGCTGTAAAGCGTCTGCTCGGCTTCTAGAAGTGCTCCTAAGCTCAGATCAACGACTACATTTCCTCGAAGAGCGTATAGTTTTAACATTTATCTCTACAATCAGAATCGTTCGTAATGTTACAACGATTTGCTTACTACACTCCTCGCGCAGCTTCGAAGATACGATGTTAGCACAAACGGGGTGCGTCTCAAGCAAGTATCAGGGTGGTGACAGGGTGTTATTTTACTATTTTGATGATAATTCACTAAATTTGACCTCAGTTTGGGGTCTTCGTCGCTTCTAGTGCTTGATTACTCCAACGGATAGATACCATAACTTAAGACAATCTTCTGTAGCGTTTCTATACATAAAACTACAGTATACCTAAGAGTCTGGCTCAGAAAACGACCTTAAAGTGATCAGAAAGCTATCTAATTATCAAAAATTGGGTCATTAAATCTGTTCTTTCGGTTAAAGAAGGGCGAATCGCTTATAAACAATTTAAGCTTATTATAAATGTACTTTTAGGGAATCAGAGAACAACCGAAAACTGAGAAGAACACGGTTTTAAAGGTCAAAAAGTGGTCTTCTGAGAAGAATCATCGTAGTTACCAGAAAATGATCTTTAGAAGCACTTTATGTAGTCCAAGCAGTAGGATAGTTTTAAGGCTAAAGACTACTTCCGTTTTAAGACCCTTTTGGGACCGTCTGGTTCACTTTATCAACCTTTAAAACAACAGAAAAATCCAAAATTTGGTCTCAAAACGATAATTTCCACGTGAATCACCTATTTACCTCCAATTATCGCCTCTCAAATCGTTCTATTTTAAGCCTGACATATCCTTGATCCCTCTTGAGTAATTTAAACTTATTGAAAGTGTACTTTTATGGAATCATATGGCCACTGAAACAGGAATCTGAAGGTCAACAAATGGAGTTTTGAGCAAAATCAGTATAGCTACCATTAAGTGGTCTTTGATAGTTGGCGTCAATGAAAAACTGTCTTACGGTAGGAGACAGTTCCGTTTCAAGACCTTTCTAAGACCGATCGGTTTACTTTTACCAATTTGACCCTTCTGAGCCTATTCACTAATATCAAATCACAAAAAGTCCAAATTTGGAATCAAAACAAAAATCCCCACGTGATTTATTTTATTTCGCCTATTTACCTTCAAATGGCGTCCATCTCGCTTCTATCGCCTCTATTTTTAGCCTACCATATTCCTACGCTCCCAACCTGCCCCACCAAACAGACAGGCAGACAGACACATGACCTCCCTCCCTTCCAAAGTTCCTGTTATGATCACTTTCCTCGCGCCTTTGCAATGTTTTCAAACTTTCCCCTCCCTCCCCCTCCCCCAACCATATGCGGTAAACACAGACGGATTCATCGATTCGTCCTCACCACCTAAATCACGTCATCGTCGTTGTTCCAACGAAGCAGCGAAGAATGTTGCGAAAGAGACGTCGAGCGAGCGGTCAGTCGACCGGAAGCGTTTCGCACTTTAAAGCGCTCTTAAAAAGTTGAATTGATAAATGGAAGAGAATTCGTTATTCGACGTCTTCTGAGATGAATGGCGACGGCGCGACTTTGGGGGGTGCTTCTGCAGGGGGCGATCACGTATTTTGATAAGACCAAAGGTCGCTGCTGGTTCGTTGAGTCGTTCGAAGGAGCTAATTTATGAATGAGAGAGCAACAAGAAGACGAAAACACTTTGGATGTCCTGGGAGGAACCAGTAGCTGCCGGAGAATGATAGTCTTCCAAGGCGTCAAGTGTAGTTGACGGCAATGGGGACGGTAGGAGAAGCCTTCTTGGGTCTTCAAGCTGAAGGCTTTTTGTTTTGAGACCCTTCCGGACCCTCTACAGTCTGTTTGGAGCCTTTAGTTGCTGTCCTTCTTCTAATTAGCCTTCTTAGAATCCATTTTTGTTCTACACTTCTAAGAATCCTTATGGAAGCTTTATTAGCCGGTTTCAGTGGCTATTTCAGATCCTGTTGCCTGTCAGGGACCTCAACCTGGTCGTATCAGGTTACCTAAACGTGCTGAATCCCATCGAACTGATTAAGCTTACCGCCTGATCTTGCTGTGTAACCCCTCTTAAACTGTCTTCTCTGCCTAAACAACCTCTCTGTACATTCCAGAATCGCAATTCCTACGTGATCCTTTGTCCCTTTTTGTGTCTTTGATGTTTCCCCTCACAATTCCAATTGTCTTTGTCCACTCGCGCGCTTATCCCGTGTCAAGAGTCCTACGCAATCTCTTACATAAGCTTAGCTTAGCACCTCTCCCTCGCTTCATCGATGATGCCTATACTGAGTTGGAGGTGTTGAGAGGTGTTAACCAATCGATAGCGATAGTCTCTCGCTCTGGGAACCCTTCACACTTCGTTCCGGGAGCCTTCGCCAAGTGCCCTAATCCCGGACGAATACATGCAAAACTCTAAATTTGTGTAATCTGCGGGGGTAACCGTTCCGTAGGGGAATCTTGTTGAGAATTGACATAATAACCTCAATTTGAAGGATTCTGAGCTAAGAATCAACGATTCCAGGTGTGCGAAAGCATCAATTCAGGAAGTGGAGGTTCTTTTCGTTTCAAGACCGTTTCGTTCACTTTAACACCAAAAAAACGTCCAAAATTTAATCTCAAAGCAGAATTCTCCAAGTGAATCAGCTATTCACCTCCAAATAATGTGTACCTCTATTTTTAGTCTAACATATCGTGCCGGGAGCCTTTACCAACTGCCCTAACACGCTCTAAAACTCCGAATTTGCGTAATCTCCGCGGTTAACCTTCCTTGAGAAATCTTTCTTCGTTCTAAGGAGAGCGAACCTAATCGAATTGGGTATTTGGGACGCCGAACGATGATGCGTAATTATTCGATCAAAATACGGACTCCGCAGACTGCCCTCCTCTCCCTCTCCCTCCACCCCTCCCCCCTCAATCAACTTGACTCATTTGGCGGTCGGCCAGCCAGTCAACTACTACAGTACTCCGAGGTCGTGGCGACCAGCCGGAGCGAAGCTGCTCTCAACGTCGCCTCCCCTTCGTGTTCCGAGGGGGCGTGGCCTTCTGCGCGCCTTCGGAGGCTCCGCACGCGCTCCTTCGCTCATTTGGCTCGCGGGGGGAGTGGCTGGACGGCGGCGGCGGACGGACAGTGAGGCGCGGAGGAGGCCCGCCGGTGCTTCCTGCCTGTTCCATCCCCCTCGACGACCCACAACCACGACGATCCACTCATCCGTCGTTCGTGCGCGCGGTCCGCATGTGTTCGTGTGCACGCCTAACAGAGCCAAAGCGATGCGGACGAGGTCAGACCCTCACGCGGTTCACCTCCTAGAACGACGACGCATCGCTTGGCTCCTTGTGCGGTGTGAAATGCGGTGCGAAATGCCCCGCGCTTGCGATGCGACCTCTCCATTTGTATGAGTCCCGTGTCGTGTCCTCGTCAGTCATGTCATTATCTCGTTGCATCTTCGGCGAGTTGAGGTCGTCGTCGTTCCCAACGACGCACTCATCGAATATTTATGTTAATTAAGCGCGCGAAATGATCGCGTCTTCGAAGAAGTGACCCCTCGCTTGCCCCTTGCCCTCCCTGGGGCAAACGACGTGCTTTGCCCCTGAGTCACGGATTCTATTTTTGCGCGTTTCATTCACTTCTTCTTCTTTCGATGAATAATCGTGCGGTTGCGAAACTCCTTCTGTTTTTCGTGCCACCACAAACACCACAACCACTAAGTCCCGCCCTCTTTTAGGTTAACTTGTGTTAGTCACTCTCTTTCTTGATCACCACTCAGAATCCACACACGCGAAATGTCGTCCGAAACCGCTACCATCGAAACCCCCGTTGTCGCCGTCGAGGCCCCTAAGGAGGAGGTTGCTCCCGCTGTCCCCGAGACCGCTCCCCCCGCCGAGGAAACCCCCAAGGAGGAGGCCATTGCTGAAGTCCCGGCCGCCGACGGTGAAGAAGCTCCCAAAGCCGCTGAAGAAGAGGTCCAGAAGGAGGAGGAGAAGCAGCCTGAACCCCCCAAGGACCCCAAGGAGGACCCCGTCGGCTGGGTTGGCAGTTTGATTGCCCCCGCCGTCCACAAGGTCAACCACGAGGTGCTCAACTGGGCTCAGCTTCTGGCTGTCGACGATGAGGAGAAGCGCAAGGCCCTTCCCGGCAAGAACGGCGCCGTCACCAAGAATCAGTTCCTCGGATTCCTCCGCGACGGAACCCTCCTCGCTCAGCTCGCCAACAAGCTCCAGGCTGGCGCCGTAGAGACCGTTCACGAGGGAGAGGCCGCCGAGACCAAGGAGAATCAGACCGCCAACATCGAGGGCTTCCTGAACTTTGCCAAGGAGAAGGCTGGACTCACCGACGAGCAGGTAAGCGACCTTTCCCACGAATCCGAGCATTTCCTCCTTCCTTTCAGGTGTTCTCCGCCGACGACCTTTTGGAGAAGGGCAAAGCCGCCTACCCTGCGGTGTTCGGCGCTCTCGTGCGTCTTGGCATGGTTTCCCAGGAGAAGTTCGAACAGAAGGGCATCGATATCGACGCTGTCGCCGAGATGGCCTCGCAAGTCGTCAAGACCTCCATCATCCAGACGATTCTGAACTTCTTCCGTCGCGCCCGTGCCCGTACCACTCAGGCCAAGAGCGAGAAGGCCGCTGCCGCCGCTGAGGAGAAGGCCTCCGACATTGAGAAGAAGCCCCTCGAAGAGGTCGCCGAAGAGGAAATCAAAAAGGTAACCCTTTAGAGCCTCCGAATCCCCTCTTAACCTTTGCACATTCCAGGTCGAAGTAGCTCCTGAAGCCGCTGCACCCGTCGCCGTCGCCTAAATTCACCCCTTTTCTGATATATTCTATCATTGTAAGTGCGGGTTTCGGCATTCTATTCTCTTTTCTCTCTCATTCGCAACTTTGTTGTATCAAAGAAAATCGTTTGTTGTTCTATTTTGCTTCTTTCAATTCAGCTAATATAATATACTACTGTACCTTGTATCTTGTGCAATTCTCGTCGTCCACACCACACATTTACATCTACACATCACCACCACAATCACCATTCAGTTACCCCCTTAACACCATTCGTACCACCCGTCAAACTTGTTGTTATCCGTTCTACTCGCCGGTTCTCTTCCTTCCCCTCCTCCTCATCCGCAGCAGCATCCATCCCCTTACCCTTACCCATCCACCATCCCTGTACGTAGCAGCCTCCAACTGTACCTTCTTCCCTCTCCCCCTCGCGGCTTAGGCCTTGAGCGACTAATTGTCGCGCGAGTGCGGGCCCTTTGAGCTTATCGGCGTCGTCATCTGTTTTTTGTCCTTCCTTCTCTGAAGACCTTCCTCTCCCTCTTCTGTACGACCATCTTTGCGACGTAATATGCAAATGAGATCTTCTCTTAGGCGGTGTGGGGGCGCGCGAGTGGAGTGCGCACAGAAGAAGAAGAAGACAGATGACGAATGACCATCTGTCATCTCTTAATTCGAGCGTCGAAAGTGAAAAGATTAGACGATTAGATAACTCCCGCGTTGTCCTTGACGCCCCTCCACCCCCCTTACCGAACCGTCTCCCCCTCACACACCACACACACATTTCTACTACCGTAACCCTCCAGACTATTTTCATGACTTTTTGTGTCTCCTCTCGTTTCTCCCCAATCGCTTCCTTCTCTCGATATGTTGTTGCGTTTTACTCTTTGAAGAATTCTTTATAACACTAATAAAACATACACATAAAACGTTCTGTGTTGATGGTACGGTATGCTACGGTAGCCTTCGGGGCTTTAGGCACTGCTTGAAGGGGACAAAGCGTCGTCGTCGTCGTCGGCGAATTAGAAGAACGTGCTGGTGGTGGTGAAGAATAAGAAGAGGTTGTTGGGGTTTTTGTGCGCCTGGGAGAGGAGTCGTTAGATGGCGGCGGCCGGAGGGCAGCGTAATGGGATGGGAGCAGCAAGGGAATGGACGTTGAGGGACACTCGCTCGCGCGCGAGCGCACTCTTTTAATTAGTTTTCATTTTGGCCCGTCGGGCAATTGGTTGCCATTTGGAGAAGGAAAACGTGCTGCCTCGGGGCAAAGAAGAGGCAGAAGCGTCGTCGCCTTCAACGCCATCGCCACCAAGGAGAGAGGATAATTATTTGCACCAGGGCCAATCGACGGACGTCGTAGAGGAGAAGGAGGAGGAGGACAACGACGTTTTTGCAAGCAGCTTCGCCCTGAAGGGCTAATGGACGATGCGCGCAAGCGAGAGAACAATGGTCGTTTTGAGGTCATTGCGGCTATCACAGCAGTAGAGAAACGTTGCACACAGATTAATGGATATCCTTGAGGTGAAGCCAACCGGTCGTCCTCGAAGGAACCGGTTAAGCGGTGAGGAGAGGGAGAGTTTATATCATCGAAGAGAGTTAATTGATGTTTATGGGATCTGTTGCGTAAGTGGTTACGAGAGGGGGAACACTGTAGGCTCCTCTGAGGGTCTGTTCGTGGATTAGACACAAAAAGCGGAGCAGAACGTTTGTCAAGGCTGAGAAGAAAGGGATTCGCGTACGGGTTCGCGGTGGGGGCGAGGGAGAGGTCTTAATTATGCTTCCAGTGATGGACAGTCATTTCGCGGGTTTCCGTCGAGAAAAAGTGTTTGCAGATCGATATCGGAGTGCCATTCGACATCAATGATTTATGTGTGCACCCGCAAGAGTCATTCACTCAGCTTTAAATCTTAATCTCGAACCTTATGGTTCCTTCCATTTCCTCTGCAAAAAATCCCTAAAAAACATAAAGAGATATTCAATTTTAATGAGTTTGTTCAGTTGTCATTATAGCTCAACTGGTTAGGCTTTACCATTGCACTTTTAAGGTGAGGGGTTCGATTCCTTTGGGAGTCAATAATTTTTT
>KI639821.1:5566-18290 GCA_000505645.1 Steinernema monticolum
CATAATTGACCATATCAGTTATTCTGCATCCGTCGAAAACATTGCCAATTGTGATGGTGATGTGGATGCTATTGTTCCTTTAGCATCGCCAGACAATGACGATAATGTTGTTCGTGATTATGCAGGTATTCTTTAGGCAAGTGTTCGTTCGTGTATTTGCGGAGTTTAAGATTATCACGCCGCAACAGTTCCAAAAATATTCAAACCAAATGAAGCAGTTATGTTAATTGATCAAGACTCTGAGTTAGAATTACCCGACGTCGAACCTGTACGAAGATTGGAGGAAAAGAAATACGAATCAAACCTAATCGAAAACACAAAATCCAGAATTCATTCACTAACAGATGAATCGTGTCTTCTTCTCAAATGCACAAAAAAAGAACTCACAGTTGATACATATTGCGGTTACTCATCCGTGGGGCTTGGAGCTAGAGGAGCTGGCCTTAATGGTTGGAAAATAGTAAACGTAACGTTAAATGTGGCAAATCGATTAACAGGAGTTCACAATCTTCCGTTATCCGGCGGTATATCGTATCTATTTTACCTCATATAAAGGTTAACATTTAGATCAAAACGTTTTTGTCGCAACTTTCCCAAGTCGTTCATCATCTACCAAGCTTTCCGAAAAAAATCGATTTGTTTTAGAATCGCCATATCTCGAATTTTCTTCGAACGAAGCACTGTATGTTGGTTTCAGACAATACATAGCTGTACATGGAGTTGAATTGGTTCTATGCAGCGACGGAGAAGCGAACAACTGTTTCTATCGTTATCCGCAGCAAGATCAACCGTATGCTGCTTTAATGAGCCGCAGTTGGCAATTCGAGAAAGTGCAGCTGCCGACTGGTTTAAATAAGGTTTGTCCGTTTATGTTTTGCTATACATTAAATAGTCGTTAATTTTAAGCTTTTTTTCATCACACAAAGTCTAAGAAAAGATAAACAAAACGCCGGACAAGTCGGAATTGCCGACATTCAGCTCTACTACGATGAGGGTGCCACTGAAGCAGTTTGCTGAACACGAGACGTTTTTATGACAATCCTTAAATTTTTCTTGTTTTTTTGAGTTGAACAGATTGGTTAGTTATTGCAAAGCTTAGAGTTTAAAATAAAGTATGAAACACTTTGTTGATTTGTAACAATTACGAAAAGAAGCCTTTCAATGTGGTTTAAATCTATTACACTTTATGTAAGCACCGGCCGGAGTCGAAGATCACAAAGAGCTACCAATGTTAGAATGAAGCGAATGCTTATAATCTGTAGAAAGAAGCCTTCGTGCATAACAACCTGGTATTTATAGACAACGAATATTTCCTATGCGTGTTCGTGTGAGGTGACTTTATGACGAGCTTCCGTCATCAGTGTTCTTCCGGCTATGTAAACAACAGATTAATACGTCGTTAAAGGATGCCTCAAGTGATTCGTCGGGCCAACTATTTCAATAAGTGGATTCCAATTCTATCATTTAATTTGAAGAGTGATGTAAAAATACAATTTTCCTTTCACATACGAAAAAATAAAAGACCTTTGTGTACAATTCCGTGCGATAATGTTCAAAAAAAAAGCAATTGGGGCGTTTCTTACCATGCCTACTTCACGCCCTTTATCGCATATTAAATATCCTACTTCAATGTTTAAATATACAACTTTCGCTTGCAGGTCATCCATCCTGTTATTCGTTTCATTTAACGGAACAACCTTTATCTTATCTTTCAAATTGGGAACCTTCTAAACCATGAATAGAAAATGCTTTTTGGGTCATCTAGGAAGAAATACGCCGTGTTTGCTGTTCTTCAGCTTATTTGTAATGCACGTTCATGATTGTCGACAAACCCTCACGCACACGACTAAAAGCGAAAGGAGTATTCTTTGTCTTCTAGGGTTTAAAACGGTATATACTTGTTGTTTCTTTCAGTCCATCCATTGCAATCTCTAAATATTGTGTGAATCGATTGAAAATTTGTAACGTCGACGACAACATTGACTAGTCCAAATTCTAGTCGGAGCCTCTCAACGACGTCGGCACGAATGCCCTATCCTAATTGGGCACGTGGATGTGACCAACATTAATTATTCGCAACGCAGCGCGGATTTACCCCTTCCATACAAGATAACCCTCGGGCCCTTCCGCAGCGCTTCCTCTGTGCTATTCACTTATCTTGGGTCGACTTAGAGCCAATAAGAGAATCTCTCATTAGTCTCACTTTGCATATATTTTGTCGTAGAGCCGTTGACACACGAAATGTTTCGTGACGCAAGCTCCACAGCTTCCGCTCGCGCTGCGCGTTCACCCGTCAAAGGACAACTAACGAAGTGTCATGGCATGCGAAGCCAAGTAAAGTGGCTCAAGTTGAACAAGAGCGGCTGACGGTTGTTTGACGTTTTGAACTTGTAATTACCACAAGCAATAGATGTCATAAATCGATTAGGAACTACAGCACTAGAAGGGATAAAGGGAGAGATGAGAAATTGGAGCTCTTAATGCCCGTGGATTGTCTCATATACCTAAAGCCCCTCTCGCGCGCTGCTAGTCGCCCTCGTCCTCGGCCCATAGCTGAACATGTTGTCCTGTCTTCTCCCGTCGCCGTCGGCTGTCTAATGCTACGTTTGACCGATTGCTGCGTTCAATTGCAACATCTCTCACCGCTTTCAAAACACACTCATCGAACACCTTTCAAGGTGACATTGCATAAAGCTTGTCGGTCAACTGTTTATCTGTCTATCTGATGAGTCCGATTCATTGCTATTCTGTACTTAAATGAAATGTGGAAGCCGTCGCTTTGCGTGTATTTTATGTCTCTTGGTATGGCCCCATTACGCGTAATTCTTTCCAAGTGTTGCCAAACCCGTCAGCACGCTTAGCGCAATCAACCTTCTTCATCCGTTAGCGTTCGAATACAGCAGAACGATTCAAGCGCATGTTTTGTCTTTTCTTCCCACCACTTAAACAAAAGGATAAACGCAAGAAGCTTTTACGAACAACAAAGGTTTGACGCAAATTTATTCGGCGAAGCCATAAGATTCCCATAGTTAGCTCTCGCGTCACATTTAAGCGGAATTAGTTTGTTCTTAACTGAGCATAAACGAAGCATTTTCTTATCCCTTTTCGCTCCGATCTATGAGTGTTTTCCATGCGGGCGACCATCAGTTCACTCTGAATTAATTTTTTTTTAAATTGTATAATTTGGTGCACAACAAGAACAACTCGCCATCCGTGGTGACTCAACTTTGAAGCGGCTCAAGCTGCCACTCAAGTCTGTGAGCGTGTCGCTGATATTACCACTCAGTGGGACGCACTCTAGAATGGAACAAACTGTCATCTTTTGGTTTTTCGGTCAGTCGATTCTCCGCGTTCTTTTCTTGATCATCGCTCAAATGAAGCTAATCTTTGCCCTAACTGCAGCAGAGGGTATTTTATTGTTCCAAGGAACAACGTCGTATCTTTCGCTGTAACTGTATAAGATTTGATTCATGCGATTCCTTCAAATCTGATAATCTGAATTCTTGATGGGTATTTACAGTTTGTGTTCTGACTTTCAACGAAGCTTTTCAACTTTATTAAAACGGGATTCTGACGGTAACTAATAGTTTTGTTCATAACCCTTGGCATTTTCGCCTTTTTAAGTCTACTGATTGCTGCAGTACACTCCCAACATCTGCTATTCGCTCGCAGTAGCTCTATAAAATGTTTATTTGAAGCAGTCATGTCGTCGGTCGCTCGCAAAACACTGAATAGAGCTTTGGCCCAAAGCATCGTCGTTTGTGAACGCTTGTTGGTTGCGCCTAAGGGTGTCTGTTATGAAGATCTAGGATTATCCCAATTAGAAACTCACAGCTCGTTTTTCTCCGCCGTGGCCTACTCTCATTTTGCGTTCTGTTAATAAGCCTCCCCTCTCCGAGTTGTTATGATACGACGACGTTTGAGGGCGATTTCAAAACAGAGTGTTATTTTAAAGATGGTCCGGGCTCATTTTGATGGGTCTTTTCAATGCTCATTGGCTAAATTTTGCGACATCATTCATTTGCACTGGTTAACATTTCTTTGTTCAACTTCAGAACCGACCCTTGGATAAACATTTAGGTAGACCAGATAGCTGCGGATAACTCGCGAGAGGCCAATTCGCTTGCTTAAGATCAACGCGCACAGTGCGAAAGCTGAATGACTTGTCGCTTTTATCCCACAGTAGTCCCACATCGTATCGCTTCAGTCCAGCTAAGCAGTCGGGCAACGACAGCGATCACCGCGTTTAACGTTCCTGCACTGACTCAGCACACATATCTCCATCCGGCTGACTTGTCAGATGCCGCTTTGTTAGATCGCTCACCTTCACACACTCTTCTCTTCTCCTCTCCGGTCTCCCTGTTTTCCTTCTCCCTCATTTGTTTTTACTTTCTTTTGTCTCGTCACAAGGCTTCAAAATAAAATTTCTCATAATTCCTATTATTTAGCGTGATCCACTCTCATCAAGACTTTGTCCTTTAAAGAAAGTTGTTTTTGTTTAAGCTACTTCTACCGTGTTCTCTATTCTACAAAGAAAATATCTTTTGTTACAGATAGGAATTGAAAGTGTATCGTCATTCGTGATAAACAATATCGAGCAATCGCAGCCATCTCATCGACCTCATAAACATCTACAATGGTAAGAATTTAATTTTCCGTGAATAATTGCAATAGGTGTTACGCAATGTTCTTTTCTGATTCGCCCATAAGCTCTCAAAGTTGGCTGTGAGGCAAAGATTTGTAAGGGGTGATCGAGCGCCTGGTGGCTATCGATTAATTGGCGTAATGCGACATCTGCGCTATTCTTGAGATCCTCGGCAATCACACAACTGCTCCCATTCTGTATGCCGGGAGGAGCAAGCTGCGGGAGGGACGGTGCCACATGCGCAGCTGACCTCACATCCAATTTTGAGACGCAAACTTTGTGGTCGCATAGTGTATTGTTGCTCTTCTCCGCATCCGTAAGCTTCGTATTTTGTCGTTTCTGCTTAACGTTCTGTTTGTGCTTGCTCTGTCTCTATCGATTATGAAATTTAATACCGCGGGTAAGTATGCGCATTTATAGAATCTCGCAACTTTTGTCCACTTACGACGTGATAAAGTCTGCTCTTTCGTGCTTTCCTCTCGACGAACAGAAGAAGCGCACTTAAGAGGCATGCGGTAGTTGTATGCTCTTCGAGCAGTAAATATATGCTTTCCCGGCTCTTTCCGGGGCCACCGATGGCCCTAGAAAAGATGCGCGACGGTTCTTGCCTGATTAGGTCGCCCTCTACATTAAAAGGCTTCTCCGCGTGCGTCTTTGCTCGACGGTGCTTTTCAACCTATCTCAAATATTTGTTTTCATTTCTTGACGGCACACATGAGAGTCGCAACCGAGATAGACTGTTGCGTTGCCTTAATTACACTGCGTTATCCATGCCTCTTAAATAGTCTAAATAAATTACGTTTCGCATTTTTCGCTCGTTTTACGTTTTTGGTAAAAAAGCAAAAAATAATTGGTTTCTTTTCTGAGCGACAAAGCAGTCATATGCTAAGGCGTTTTCCACCTAATTGAGTTGACGCTTGAAAGCTGTTGCGATCTTCTTTATCATTTTCAGAATTGACTAAAAGTCAATTTTTTGTTATTGACGTTATAGTGAAGTAAAAAACAAGTATCTTCACCAGATTTCTCTCACCACTAACAAGTCAATGAATTCTAATCACATACAAAGAAGAGGACTATAAGAAATAGTTTTGCTTTTTCAAGCATTCTTGTTACACAGATTTCACTAAAAGTTGTACTTTTGGAAGCCCCCACCTCCACTATTCATCCGCTAAATGACTTGTCTGAGGACCGCGCTGTTCTTAATGCATCTGCTGTTCTTTCTCTCTTCTGAGGCCTAATCCAATTCATCGACGTGTGATTGTTGATTGGATTTGGCGGTGAGAGCATGCTATGCAAAGCTGACCCGCTTTCTACACTCAGCTTCCCATTCATTTTAAAATTGTCTATATCATACCAGAGTCGATCTAATATCAGAATATGAAATACGGTCAGCAGTTACTGTAGACGAGCGATACGTCGTTATCAACTTCAGACACCACGCGATATCAATACGATTGATTAGGTCGGGCGAAAGGTGTCGAGGCGGAGAGACACTAAGCTACGGTAAGCTACGGAAAGGAACTGAGTGCATTTCGGTTATCTTACGCACCTGAGGGTTGAGAATCTTCTCCGATTCATTATCGCGCTCATTTTTAAAACAATTCGTGCCAAGAGCCTCAGTTCCATTCCGTGCGACTCGTTCGGCGTCGCTTGTTCGTTCGTTTGCTGGTCGACGTCTTGTGCTCCTCGCACTCATTCGTTTGCGCGCCTTGCGCATTCAGTCAGCGATGCTTTCCCGGAATCGCGCAACCTTAAAGACATCTCTACAGAAAACTTATTTATCTAGACGACAGCGGTATGTTCCATATAGAGTTTCCTCTTTGAATGCAGCTTTCATCGTTGACAGCCAGTTGAGGCAATCCATGTCTTGTTTGCATGTATGTCAGATTAATTCTCGCTTGCTTCTCTGTCACGGATAGTGCGGCCGTGGATAATGTCTTTCGCACAGTCACTCTAATTGTGTCAATGGCTTTAAACACATTTTCTCAACTACTCGTTGCACTGCTCTTTTTGCTGCTCTTCTCAAAAGCACATTATAACAGAGCTTTCTGAACGGCATTCGCATCTCTTTCCACGCTAATAACGTGCGTCTGCGTTTTCCAGAACATGCAAACGTTGTATCAGTTGAGTGCAACACCCGCAGCTTTTCAAACTCCCGGCACTGTAGGAGCAAATCTCGCAGGAGTCCCTGTCATTAATGGAGTCGCCCTTATGCAGCACTTACAGGCAGCACAAGCACAAGCACAGTCCTACGCTGCTGTCAATGGTTTGTATTACAATAACATTACCGTATCTATAAACAAACCCTCTCAGCAATTCCCTCCATCGCAACAACCATATCGTCCTCCTGCGGTCAGGAACCAGTCATCATACCGTCCCCACAAACATCACCTAAATCTGACCCTTTACCGACAGAACTGATCTCTGTACCCATTTCATCGGCTCTAGACACTGATGCTCTCACAATTCAAACAACGTCAATTGGTCCTCAATTGCCTGCAGTGACGACAGACACAACGGTACGGTATTTTCGTATGCCGATAATCAATAAAATTTGGTTTAACAGACATGTGGACAGTCTCCGTGTTCAGAAAATGGAGCACAGCCAGTAGTGGACAATGGACCCAAACGTCTTCACGTTTCAAACATTCCATTTCGATTTCGCGATCCTGACCTAAAAGCGATGTTCGAAAAGTTCGGTCCAGTGAGTGACGTCGAAATCATTTTCAACGAAAGAGGGAGCAAAGTGAGGTGTTATAAGCAATAGAAAATCTGAAGAAATGTCTTTCAGGGTTTTGGTTTTGTTACGATGGAAAAATCAAATGATGCCGAAAAAGCTCGTATTGAGTTGCATGGGTCAAGCGTTGAAGGACGAAAGATAGAGGTACGGTAACTATTGAGTATTGAGTGTGTTGGCTGTGCTTGCTGGAGTAATGTCGCTACCCGGTGTTTTCCCAATTGAAAGCTTCTGCGTTTGCACGTTCGAAAAACTCTTCACGGGGCATGTATTTGAAGATTCTTTCCTCAACGACAAGCACATAGCCTATCCATTGTTTTCCCTTTGTCTGACGGTTGGGACAATTGGTACATCATGTTTTCCTGTTTATACAGTTTTACCCGTTTGCATCGTCTATGTCATTGTTTCTAATGCAAGCCCTTTTGAGGTGAACTGTGCTACTGCTCGGATTCATGCGAAAAAACCGAAAATGGCAACTGGTGAGCTTTTTTATGTTTGTTTTATTCATTTATTCGAACGGACTTTTGTGGAATATGAACATTTTTGCAAAGTGCATTTGTACAATGCATAGCTATTTATTCTTCTAATGCATGATTGCACCGCTGGGTGAATCACTTGTGATTTAGAATAGCTACTAAAATGAAATACAAATAGAGTACGAACGAGCGTTTTACCGTACTCTTTCAGGCGCAGAAACGATTGCTGCTGTTTTGCATGGCGCTTCCTACCAACAAGCGGTGAACAATAACAGAATGTTTCTTCGTACTCCACTAGCGCAGGCATTAGCCATGCGTAATTTGGGAATACAAAGTCAACTTCTTGCCGGAACAACATCCCAAGTTCCCCTTTTCGGTCAGCTTGCTACTTCTGGTCTTCTTCTTGGAGCGGGAACAACTGCTCTTGCAGCTCAAGCCACACAACAAATTCCATCATCGGTAGCTTATGATCCGGCAGCCCTTTTGAACGAAGCTGCTCGGCTACAATTCGCTGCTCAAGGTTGATCATTGTTTTCTTTTATCTAATCAATTTGGTTTCAGCTGCCGCAAGAGTCGGAGTGGGTGCTCCTGTTGCTCAGCTAGGTGAGCAATACCTCGCTGGTGGACTGACAGCTACGTTACAAGGATTTCCGACAGTCGCAACATATCGAACTTTAAACCGGTTTTCACCTTATTAACGAAAGTGTCAGGTTCGCATTTTGCAGACATTTCTGCATGCTCTCACGGGGTGTTGATTGTATAGAGCGCAACTAACATTTATCTTACTGTACAACTATCAACTTCTTTCTCAGTGTTCCATGTTGCCAGTTTACCTTTATTTTGTGCTTGGCGCATAAGTTGTACATACTTTATCTTCTTTTCCATCTCACGTTTTGTGCAATGGTTATTGATATCTCATATCCTTTCAAAAACGACTAGTTTCTCCTTAGGACAACGACGTGCACTAAATAGCTTGCACCGTGGCAATCGCCACGATTCATACCGGCATGACCGTGTGCGTGTGGTTCTTCGCTTTATTCTCTTGATGTCACAATCTTCTACTGATCCTCTCAAATGTCTTTTTTACTCTGACTTTAACATTTAATGCTTTAAAATCGCTCGGTAAGACCGCGAAGAAACTAGTCTTATTGTGCCGTGCAACCTCAATTGCAATGTTGTTTTTTGATTTATAATGTTTCGATCTCTTTTGGTACTCTTTTGCTCGTAATTCGACTCTCGAATTTCATAATTGTCGACTGGGTGCTGTTGTCATGAACGTGCTTGCTTGAGTATGAATGAAGATCCTTGGCACGTGTTCTCTTTTAGCGTGCACACAACAACACAGCACACTCTGGTTGGTGTGGCTTGATTGAAATGGTTGCTCGGCCTCGTTCCCTTTCTTCCACCCTCGCCCTCGTTCTGTTCTCCCTTTACGGGTTCTGGCTTCTTGTACCGCCAGCTGTTACTGCTATCGAATGCTTTAACTTCCATGATTTCTCCGAAGAAGGTAAACAACGTACTATTACCAAAGGATACTGTGGCGCAAGCAATGGTTATTGTGTAAAAGCCGTTTATTCCGACGAAAATAACCGACACAAAAACGGAATCTCCCTGGGCTGTGACAAGACCGACTGCGTCGGGGTTGGCAATCCCCAGTTTGGATGGACTACCGACGGCTGTAAGCGAAGCCAGGATTACGGTAGCGACGGTCTGATCTGTTGCTGCACAACGGATCTTTGCAATGACGGCACTTCTGCTCAGAACTATTTGGTTTTTTATTCCATAATGTGCATTCTGTCGTTGTTGTTCTGATTTGATGTGATTACACCTGATGTGATTATGCGTGATAGCTCCAACTGCTACCTTCACAGCTCCAACCTCTCGCTTGATTCCATATTTGTCGGTATTTATTCTTTGCGGATCGATACTGCCTTACAGGGTTTTCCTTCATAAGTTCTTTTTGGTGCTATGCATTGTTACAATAAAACTGAAGGATAGTCGATGTAAATTAAATGACTTCTTTAAAATGCATGTAGCCCGCCAACATTGTCTTAAACGGAACGCTAATTATTCAAAGCATCGCCGTGACGTTAAGCGCATTGCCCTCTATCGTCTGGCGCTGCAAATAGAGCTTTCTCGTGCGCTGAAACGTATCTTTTATGAATGCAACGAGAACTGATAGTAACAAGGAACCATAAGAAACCTATCACTATGAATTATTTATTTAAAGACATATCACATATCCTTTATATGCCAAAAATCATTATCTCTCACCCGCATTAGTTTGATTAGGCTTTGATTAGGCATCGCCTCCCCCCAGTTCTTTTTCAGCCAATTTCCTCTGTAATATCTCTGCCATAAACTTTCTGGCCTTCTCCTTTCTTTGTTGTTGCATTCGAGCCTTCTCATCTTGTAATTCAGGATTAATGGCTTCCGGAAAAGGGGTAGACGATTGCTCTAACAGCTCTTCGATGTCGTCGTCAGTGTCAACCTGCCCTCGCTTGCGACTTTTTCCTATATTAAAACGACGACTTAAATCACCCAACGGAAAAATACCATTCATGACTGAGAGAGATGTGGAAGAAGACTGTTCTGCTTCACTGCTAGTTGTCTGAGGCCGACTTGCTCCTTCGTAAGCTGGGCTAGAGTTTAGATTCATCTGGGTCGATGTGGAGGGATCCTAAAATTGAATTACTTTATGGAACACCAAAGTAACTTATAACCTACCTTTACCATGTTAGTGCTATTCAACTGAGTGAGTTGGAAGAATAGGGACTCCTGGTAGAACATGTAATTCTTATCGACTGGATACAAAAACCCACAATGAAGATCACGCCGACCTGAAAAAAAAAGTTTTATGCGATGAAAAAAATAGTAACAACTTCGCAGGTGCACTTCGCCGGCCAGTCCATGTTTAGTTACGTATGCGACAGCATTCATAATTACTTCCATTATGTCATGATGGCATGGTCGAACGTAATATGAATAAGGTCGACGTATCTCGTTGTAGTTTCTTCCGTAAAACTCTTTGAACCATCGTCGATAATCTTCGGAGTCATTGAAATCGTTCCCAAGATTTCTATCTTCCTTCAATCTGTACAAGAAAAACATCACTGATATGTAACATTTTCAACTTACTTTTCTTGGCTGGGTATATGGTGAGGTTGCAGCTTATGAACGGAATCAACCGAGGAAACATTGCCTGTTGTCTGATGCCAATTTGTTCCTTCGTAAACTGGGCAAGAGTTTGTTTTCTGGGTCGATGTAGACGGACCCTAAAATTGAATTACTTTATGGAACAGGAAAATAACTTATAACCTACTTTCAACTGGCTAGTGCTATTGAACTGTGTGACTTGGAAATATAGACATTCCTGGTAGAACATAAAACTCTTATCGTCGGGATACAAAAATCCACAATGAAGGTCGGGACGGTCTGAAAAAAAAAGTTTTATGCGATGAAAAAAAATAGTAACAACTTCGCAGGTACTCTTCGCCAGTCAGTCCATGTTTTGTCACGTATGCGACAGCATTCATGATTACCTCCATTATGCCATGATGGCAGGGTTGAACGTAATATGAATACGGTCTACGTATTTCGATATAGTCCCTTTTGTAAAACTGTTTGAACCAACGTCGATAATCGTCGGTGTCATTGAAATCTTCCTTTAATCTGTACAAGAAAAACCTAACTGATATGTAACATTTTCAACTTACTTTTGTTGGCTGGGAATGTGGTTAGCAAGCAGCTTGTAAACAGATTCCTTAAAAGAAAAGGTATAACAGTTTCCGATTTTAATATTACTTTATCACTAGACACTTGTAGAGTTGGGATTTCCACAGGTTTGAGGACTTTATCAGCTAACATGGAAGGACGAGGCAAAGGACCTATTACAGTACTGTCAGGTTCAGCAGAAGGTATAGGCTTTGACAGCCCAAGAAGTGATGGATGTAAATACCCCTCGTCATCACTATCTTCTCCCGAATCGGAACTCCCGTCACAATGAGCTGAAAACAGAAAAGGTCTCCTAACTTCGTTAGAACGAAAAATATTACGCTGCACAATAGCTGCAAGGCCATTGGCCGGCTTTCCAACAACCGATTTTACACGATGTGAGCTGCTACTTGTTGGTATCGGTCCAGGATACCGACCCTCCTTCATATGCTTTAGCATTACCTTATAATATGGATTCAAAGAATGATCGAATTCCAAAAAACCAAACTAAAACAAAACAACCGTCACTTAAAACATTAGCGATACAAAAAACAGACCATTTCGGCATTTGCGTGCTGCTTAGCTTTAATGAAAATTTCCATTTGGGGTCCGCGCTCATTTACGAATCGTGCTGTTCTCTCGATAACATTGTGTTGGTTCATGTTGTCCGGCTGCAAAATCAGAATAAAACTGTTTACACAATTATGACTTACTTTTGTAACCCCAACGGGTAATTTGAAACCTTTCGGTACCTCATAAGGTTTGAGTTCGAAATTGCTAGGTGGGGAATCCGCTTCACTGCGATCATAACAAAAACCGATCTCTGTTTTCTTCTGCTCGTGACGTCTACGTTCTTTTCCTGTACAATATTTAATTACACACGTCGAACATAACTTCAAACCTTTTTGTTCCTCCATATCAAGATACATATCGCGATATCTTTCTTTATCACATTCTTCCTCAACATTTTCATGTGTTATCTCCCCAGGTGAGTGGGTAGAATTCGGGATATTCGTTTCGGCCGGTAGAGCAGACAAATGGAGACGGCAGTCGTATCTAAATTGGCATGAAATATTAAGAATATTCATCAACACAAAAAACAATATGAATATGTTTAAAAATATTCGCGGAGTAATTATTCGAACTTACGAT
>AZHV01001214.1:0-10171 GCA_000505645.1 Steinernema monticolum
TTATAACTCAAACCTCAGTCTGTCAGAACGAGATAATAGCATTTGACGAAATAAAAAACCAAAATATTCTCTACAGAAGTGTCAAATTTACTTTTAATATTCTCATACCGACAAACCTGATCTTACGCCTCCTGATTACGATAAATAACTAATGGCGACTTCGTTGGTTTTGGCAAATTTCGAAATAATTAACATTTTCTGACATTCCGAGTGATTCGACACACCTTCCGTCAGCAAATCGGTGTCAATCCGTCCGACAGAATCAGCAGTTCTTAGAGATAAGTGTAAATTTAGTTCGTAGACGGCGGCGCTCTCTTTTTCATTTTGTTTTTGTTTGCTCTAAAAACGTCGCGTTATCACACGGATTTCGTTACTAGATTATCATTCTTTCCTTCCTCTTCGTTGTAGCATCAGCGTAGGGGAGTTAAAAATATATACCCATGCGGAGAAAAAAAGAAAATAGAGAGAGGATATCGAGTGTTGGCGGTGCGTTTGTCGCTCTCCGCGTCCATTTGCGCCGAGGCGACTCACTCCGAGGAGTGTGCGATGTATGTAATGACATCAATACTATCGATGGAGGACGGCTGGGAGCGGGGCAAACGCAAGGACGTCTGTGTACAGAGAGAACGCCGATCGCAGAGTGCGCGAGGAATCGTGCGCGTTCGTTCGCGGTCAGTCGCTCTCCGCTGCTCGTCACTGCGTTAGTCGGACAGGATCGTAGGAGCAGAGCAGGCTGACCGAACTAGTATCTTCTCAGAGAATTGATGAGTTGACTGCCGCTAGGTACAGGAACGCAGCAGCAAGGTTCCAAAAAGCCTGCGCGAACGGAAGGACAGACAAGCAGGATTTTCCTTTCTTCTTGGGGAAGTGAAGTGCTCTTTGTTAATGTCAATTCGGGGATCGATTTTGCATTTACTGCCTAACGAGTAACGACTACTGCTGCTGTCCTTACCTAATAGTTCTCATGCTGTTGCTGCTGACACTGTTGCCACCCACCACTGATTTATTGGGGAATAGCGAAGCCAGCGGCGTTGCTCGTGGCTCTGCTGCTATCTCAGCTGTCTTTATATCGGTGATGCTCGTGGTGTTCGTGTCTGACGACAGTCTCCGTTCAGCTGTCTGCTTGGAAATGCTCGATCGATTTGTGTGGCGATTTGCTAACGATAACTCATATTACTAGGCTACTATTCAGTGAGGTATAGGTGTCGCATCGAAGCGTGTCGTAACGCTGACATTTGAGAATATCGCCTAGTGAAAAGGTTTGCCTTATGATCAGTCATCCGTAAAATTAACTTCCGAAGCTGCCAATGGTTGCTTAATTTTTACGTTGTATTCGGGGAGTGCTCGCACTTTATCGTAGTAATGTATAGTATTTTTATCGTTACAATATCAATTCGGGATAGTATTGCATGAAAAAAATTTATAGTTCATAGTTGACAAGGTTTTACTGCGGGTTTTGTGAATTTGGTTTATTTCTGCTCGTACAGATTGTATATTTTTTTATCTGTACAGTTGTTCCGTACCAGAGTTATTCCCTCTTTGACCGGCCTGTGATTTCACCACCCATCCTTCTCCAATATGGTAAATCCAGCGTTTAGAGTACAGTTCAATCCATGGAAATGGAATTTATTAGCGCGAAATGGCGTTGAACGATGCGAAGTCAAATCGCAGATCGGAGAACGTTTTTGCATTTGAGATTGAAACCGAACTGACCCGTTCTCGTTGCGCCGTTGTTGGACCTTATGGTGCACGGCTGTTTACAAAATGACTTTTACCCATACGAAGGTGTGTGTTCGGTTTTTTTTTGCGAAATGCGTGATGACCGGGTTTTGATTTTGTAGCCGAATCGAAATAAATTTTAATATGTATCGTGGTATTTTAAGGTCATATGAATCAATGGTACGGCAACGGTATTTAACTGATTTGATCCACATTCACACTATGGCTTTTAATATTCTCATTATAATAATCGCACATCATGCTACTGTTAATCGAGATGATATCTTGTGCTGCTTTCGTTTTCTTTTCGCCGTGCTGTTTTAGTCTAAAATGGCGGAGTGCATCGTGAACCAGATACTAGCGAGTTGCCCCATGGTGTCCTGTCTTTCTTCCTACTTATTGTGTGCTTTTGCTAGGCATGTAGAGTCGAATCGCAACTGGTTTCACCACGGCGCCGCGACAGGCTGCCTCACAAAGCACAGACTAATCAAATGGTAGTGGATTTTTTTCTTTTTGTTTGTTTATTATGCAATTCCCTTGGCTGGCAGTTTGCGTTTTCGTGCCTGGGTCGGACCATGCTGTTTACTAGTGTCCTGTGATCTTTCGTGTTTTTTTTTCCATGCCGTCATATATGAGTATGTACACTTTGTATATTATTGTCTTTCGATTTTGTGAAAGCAATTATGATGATATTGTGATTTTCAGGACCGCTAATGAACGTTTCGGACGCTAGTAATGCTAGCGTCGTCAGCAACAGCAACATGGTCTCTTCGATGCCTTCGACGTCACGTCTCAACATGTCGGTCTCTGCATTGCGTAGCTCGAAGTCGAATAACATCACACAAGAATGCATCACAATGATTGAACCAGTGCAGCTTTGTCAGAAATGGCATGTGAGCAATTTTGCTTCTACTCTCAAATTAGCTCAACCAGGTGTTTGTTTGCGAAGTCAGGTTTTTCGCGATGCACAGCTTCCTGAAGCATGTTGGCAGTTATGTCTCTATCCGGGTGGCAAAAGGGAAGAAAACAGAGATAACGTTTCTTTGTTTTTGAAAATGTCCGCTACTTCTCCTATGAAAGAGGTATATTTCCATTTGTAGCGTCATTGTTTCATAGATTTTACTTTAGGTGCAAGTTAAAGCTGAATATAAATTTTATTTTCTTGATGATAGAGGTGAAGCACGCTTCAGCAATATCAACATTGGTGATTTCCATGCCAAGCCTCCAAAGTGCGGACATTCATGGGGCCTTCGCAATATTCCAAAAAACAAAGTACTCAACTGCCTCCGTGATGATGAATCTCTGATGATTAGCTGCCAGATCTTACTCATTCCAGACTTGTCAAGAGTAACCTGCAGGAAAATAACTCCAGTCATGCGTATTACGGATAATGTTTCGGTCAGTTTCTCACAATTATAACAATGCATCACAAATTGCCTTTAGGTTGCGCGTCAGTATTTTGACCGCATGTCGGAAATGTTACAGACCGCATATGCTTCCGACTGCACTATTGTTTGTGAGAGCGAGTCTTTTCCTGCTCATAAGTTTGTTCTTATGGCGCAATCTGATGTCTTCAAAGCAATGTTCTCCCATAAAGATATGACCGAGAACTTGGATTCTATCGTGAGGCTCTCCGACACAACGTCTTTTGCCGTTCAGCAAATGCTCACGTATATGTATTCTGGTGATCTCCCTGCACTCCTCGATGACGACCAGGCTTCTTCGGTGATGCAACTCGCCGATAAGTATGGAATTGATCATCTAAAGATCTTATGCGAGGAAAGGCTCATTGAAAAGTAACATTGCGTGCGTTATTTACAATCATAACTTAGGTTGTTCAGAGTGGACTTAGATAATGTGTGCTTCATGATGCATTTAGCTGACAGCCATAATGCTGGGAACTTGAAAACCGCCTGTCATGAGCTGGTATGCATTTTTAATAATTATCTTAAAACTTTGGATTTATTTATTAAAACTTTTTGTCTTTCTGAAAGTTTATATTGATTTTTACAGGTAACTCTTAATAAAAAACAAGTGATGGGCACGCAGAGCTGGTGTGAATTGCGTGATAGAAATCCTCGTCTGGTCAACGAAATTCTCGAGTCAATCATCATATCTGAACCTCAGTCACCTCCTCCAATCAAAAAGTCAAGAATCTAAACTGTGAGAAGCATAAAGAAAAAGATGTACATACCGCTATTATTTGTATATGTGGAAGAGATGATAAGTCTTTGTGAAAGTGAAATGAAATGATGTGTTTTTGTTATTGTCGAAAAAGGGGTTGAGAGCGCTTGTTCTGCGTGTTGTACTTATTTCCGGGGAATGATCGTTCAGGGAGGTTAGATGGCCATTTTTTTCCAGGTAAAAAATGGGGCGAATGAACGTTCATTTGATGCGCTATCTTGATTCCGACCACTTTCGAGTGTTGATCGCCGTCGAGATGGGGATGAGGAATCACGAAGTTGTCCCTTTACCGTTGATTTCTTCGGTCGCTGGAATCCATCGTGGAGCTACTAGTCATGCTCTCTCTGAATTGGCCAGAAATCGTTTGGTCATGCACGACTGTGGAAAGAAGTATGATGGATATCACTTGACAAACTTAGGATTCGATTTCTTGGCGTTGAGAACTCTTCTCTCCCGAGGCGTCGTTGGAAGCGTTGGAAATCAAATTGGTGTCGGGAAGGAATCGGATGTTTTTGTTGGCGGTGATTCTGAATTAAACGTTGGTTGTCCGTTTTATATAATATGTCAAACGGTTGTTTTTAGGATCTCGTTCTGAAATTCCACCGACTCGGCCGTACTTCTTTCCGAAAGATCAAGGAAAAGCGCGATTATTTGAAGAAGCGACGAGCATGCAACTGGCTATATTTGGCGCGACTGGCTGCAATGAAAGAGTTCTCATTCTTGAAAGCGCTTGCCGATCGTGGATTCTCAGTTCCTAAGCCAATCGATGTTTGCCGGCACACTGTAGTTATGGGCTTGATTGAAGGAAAGACTCTGTGCGATGTGGACACGATTGAAGATCCAGCTGATCTCTACGATAAACTCATGAACATGATTATGCGTCTTGGACGGTACGGTCTCATTCACGGTGATTTTAACGAATTTAATTTGATGATCAATGAGGTAAGCTTTTTCCACAGTATTTTGTTCTACTGTTCTTCGTCGTTTTAGAAAGGCGAACCCATCATGATCGATTTCCCTCAGATGGTCTCGATTGATCATCAAAACGCTGATTACTACTTCAAACGTGACGTTGACTGTGTCCGCGAATTCTTCCGTAAACGATTCGCCTTTGAAAGCGCGGAATATCCAGAATTCAAGGACGTTGTGCGCAAGCACAACTTGGACACTGAACTAGAGGCTAGTGGATTCACCAAACAGATGGCTCTTGATTTGAACAAGGCGTTCGATGAAGGCCGTCTCGGCGCTCATCTCGAAGAAGAAAGCAGCGAAGAAGAAGATGAAGAAGTGGAGGACGAGCAAAAAGACGAATACGACCAGGAAGAATTAGAAGATGAGCATCACGAACAGAAAGAAGCTGCCAAAATATTATCGAAAACAGATCGCTTTAACGACTGGCTGCAGTCCGCACAAACGCATTTACAGGATCTTGGAATTAATAATAATGAATGTCCTGAGCTGGTTGAGATGGACGAAGAGCGACAAAAGAAATATCAAGCCGCTGTGGAAGAAGTTGAGAAGAAGCTGAAACACGCGTCCATTGATAAGCGCGAGGCTGATCCGGATTCCAACGGTGAAGATGAAGCCGAGCCCCACGCAGATAAGGTATCAGTCGCAGGAAGTCGTTACCAACCTCGTGGTAAGGTTACGGGAACTCGGTCAGTTTACAGCATGGGATCTACCATTGCTCCCCAAGATATCAAGAATCGCATATTGAAGGTAGAGCATGTTTATTTTTATTCAAACATTTTACATTTTCGTATCTAGGACAAAAGGAGCGCGCCTAAGCAAAAGATGAAGGTGAAAGGTCAGCATAGCGCTGTCTCTCGTGGCCGTAAAACCAATATGGATGTTATCAAGGAGTACGCCGGCTGGGAATTCTAAACACTTGTTACTTGTTTGTTGTTGGACTTCAGATTATTGTTGATTTTTAAACTTTTATAAATTTTGTAGAATGATGAAGTTTTGCATGTTCTAATAGTTGTACCTATCGACTTATGAGATTATTTGTGCTTGCTTTACACGTCGTATGCAATCAGCGATTGATAAGAATGGGAGTGTACTTGATCGATGGTGGTGCTCTAACTATCAGTGTCTGTATTTGAGCAGTCAACGCCTCAGTTCTTTCTGCGCAAAACGTAAAGAAACAGGGAATTTCACCATGTCGACTGCTGATTGCTGTAGCAAAGCTAATAAGGTGAGAAATAGCTAAAATGTGATGATTTGGAGTTAGTCTAAATAGATTAGGATTAGGTGTTTGTTGTTTTCCTTTGTCTCTCAGGTTTCAAAGGTGAATTTTGTGTAATTGTAAATATGTGTTGCGCTTTGTTGCATTAATCAAGTCAGCTGCTTGAAGTTTTTGCTTTAATTGCGGGCAATAATATCGCACATCAGAGTACTTACTGATCAGTGATACGGTTGTCTGCTGCGTGCAAAATTGCTCAAGTACTGGCTTTTGTGTAAAATAAACGTACGAAGTCCATTGATATCAATTTGTTGTTTATGTATTTTTTGTACTGTCAAGATAAGCATCTTATAAGTATTTTCTGCCTTGTAAATGTCCATATAAGAAGGCAAAGTAAACCGAGCGACGGGGATGTCTGCATATGGTTTGGGTTTTACTTGTCGGGGTCGCGCTAACAATCTAGGGCTGGTTATTTAGAAGAGCGATGACGCCATCGCCGTCTCGGCAATGTAGTCGACTCGTGTGAGTATCGGCTGGCTGCACTTTTGCTGTTTCTGGTTGTGCTGCTCACACGACCGTCGGCGTTAGGAAACGTTCCCTCAAAATATCTGTCGTTTCTTCTTTTCACGTTTGATATTTTTTTATTTTAGGAAATTATGACGAAGACTACCAGTATCGCGATTCCTGACGATTTGGAGTGGCCAACGGATTCATTTGTTGTTCCTGGATGCTACCGCAGTGATTTGAAATCTGTGATCATTCCTGAAGGTCTTATTAGAGATCGTGTTAAGCGCCTCGCTCACGAAATTCATGATTCCATCGGAGATCAGGCTAGCATTGACACTAATTTGCTTTTAATAATCTTTCATGTTTAGCCTCTTGTTGTGCTCTGTATTTTGAAAGGATCGTACCGTTTTTTCACTGCCTTGGTTGATGATCTCACTGTCGCTCGTCATTCGTGCGCTTCACCTCTCGTAGTCGATTTCATCCGCGCCAAAAGTTACGAAGACACTGAATCCACCGGGAAGCTTCAGATAATGGGCTTGTCGAGTTTAGATGAGTTAAAGAATCAGAATATTTTGGTGAGTGTTCAATTGTACGCTTCAGTTGGTGCCTTTTCAGACCAAATTATGAGTTTCCTAGAGCCGAATTTAAAGATACACTTTTCTAACTTAATATTACTGTTCAGGTAGTCGACGATATCGTTGACAGCGGTTTGACTATGTCTCGTCTCCTGAACACCATCTACGGTCTTGGCGCCAAGAAGTGTTGGACAAGTTTGCTCCTCTCAAAGCGTGTGCCACGTAAGGTAGAAGTTCCCGAAGATTTTGTTGCCTTCAACATTCCGGACAAGTTTATTGTTGGATACGGACTCGACTACAACCAAAAATTTCGAGATTTGAATCATATCGCCGTCATGTCGGAATCCGGCATCCTTCGGTACGCAAATAATTAAGCGTGTGCGGGCTGGCCTATATCTCTCACGAGTAATTGTTGTGACAATAGGGGTATCTGAACGTTTATTTGTTAAATGCTGATGATTTGATTATGATAAAAAGATTTTAGTCACAGGTGGTTAACACATTGCAAACTTTCTGAAAACACATCCTTTGATTTATAAGAACGGAAACATTGACAAAGCTTTGTTGTGAAGATAAATGCAGACATTAACGGTTTTTTTTTGCTCGCGCACCGAGCGATGATTGTGTAAGGAACGGGTGGCGATAGTCAGTCATAACCATTCAGTCGACCTCCGGAGATCGTGACGCATCGAGCGGTCTCTGCCCTCAAGAGGGATGGGTTTGTTTCAGATCTGATTGCATTGTGTTTGTGCGGACAAAGTCAACGGGTGTCGTTTTGTCGCGGTATTCAGTTTCCAAAGGTCATTGTCGATTGTTTCTGAAGCGCTATTGTAGTGAGTTGTTGCGCGCGGGAGCGCAGGCCGGATTCTCTTTTGGGTATCGGCATGAGTGCGGGTACGATAATCGATTTGTTTTTGATGTCTGAAAACGTTTTCGAGAGCGGAGAAATGATGCAGAGTTTCAGATTCGTCGACGATTCGATGAGTGATGGCGGTGAACGGTGAAGTGTTACCCGCGAAATTTCTATTGATATTTGTATTGTTGTTGATGGTTACGGTAAAACGAGGTGAGTTATGAATTCGGAGTACTGTGCTTCTTAAAAATTCTGAAATGTCTCGTCCTTTAAAAATGCTGTGAAACGTTATTTATCCAATGTTCAAAGCTGCTGCACGACTAAATCCTGCCCGAAGTCTAAACATGCGTCATTCCGCTACAGACCCAGGACGCAAAATCATAAAATCGAAAAGAGCAAAACTTGACCGCTAACTGCCCACGCTTTCCACCTTTCACACCTGTCGCCGAAGTTTACAAGGCCACAAAAGCACTAGATTACCGGAAACATATTACAGATGATCAAAAATGTTCAAAACTATCCATGCGATTAGTTCCAATTGTTCGTGATGTCTAGGCTATAAGCTGAAGCTGTCTGTAACTCAGCCACGCCAGGTTACATCGCAAAAATTAAACTGAACAATCATTTCGTCTAATTTCACGGTTTTCCTCTGTATTTCCCGTCTCCAAACAATTTCCCACGCTTTTCCTCTTTCCACAACTGGCAACAACGTCATAGAAACGTTTCCCATGCCACAATACCCCTAAATCGCCAAAAATTAACATAAACACTTCCAGGTGACGCGGTCCTCTGCCATCTCTGCGACAGTTTCGAGGGTAATTGTATCGGCTCCAGCTGCGAAGGAAGTGCATGTTTGAAACGTGTTGCCTTCGTTGACGGTAAGCTCTAACCCGAATCCCCTAATTTACATCTTTGCCTGCTGCTCAGGAATGCTCCGCGTATCAAAGATGTGTCAGCTGAGTGGCGCGGACGTCGTCATCGAACAATGCAGCCAAGTGCCGTTGTGGCAGGGAAGATTCGGCACCGAATGCATCTGTCAGACCGATTGGTGCAACGCGACGACTTCCATTACGTCGAAAATCTCTTTCCTTTCGTTGTTTGTTGTTGTTCTTGCAGCCGTCTTTGCATAAAACGAGCGAGTGAGTGGTCAATGCACTGCGATAGCGACACACACAGCGGTGATCTCTCGTCGTCTGGCTCTCTTCGCACCGTTGCCGCGAGACGATCGAGCAGAAACGCCTTCAATAAAAGCGATGCGACAAACTATGCTTGCAAGGACTCGCAGTCCAGCTCCATGTTGAACAGGCTTCAGTCAGTGTGGCGTTTCAATTCTGCGGAAATTAGCGTTCGATTTAGTCCCGCTGCGCTCTTGTAGTGTATGTGGCACAGTATCGCTCAAACATTCCAATTTCTTTGCTTCTAGCTTATTTGTTGATGTCTTTTAACTTTTTCGGCTTTCTAAAAACTATTAATTTTTGTTAGACTGAAATAAATCTTGGAAACGCCAATCAAAACTCTCTGAAACCACAAACTTTCGCTAATAGAACTCGTCGGCCTTCTGACAGTGTTTCCGTCTGAAAGTAGCCTCATGTTTACATGGATTTCGCAAGATCATCGACCAACGCGCGGATCCGGGATCCGCTTTTCATTACATATAGCGTTTGAAATTTAATCGGCTTTCTCACATGACATTCGTTATATAAATTCGTTCTCAGAAGGCCAACGACGCTCACGCGCGACCTTCTCCTCATACATTGACTTTTCGTCTTTCAAAGGACATTTTACGTAAACAATGTTAGATGACATGGTGATTATACCGTAATCGTCTCAATGTAGCGTAGTTCACCGTCTGAAACACTCAGTTTTTGTCTCAGAATTGACGAAAACATAGAATGAGTCATTGTAAATAGAAAATAAATAGGTTCATCGCATATTACCTCGTCGCAATAGATGCTCTTGTCATGATATATGCAGAAGCTATCAATCATGCTGTTTTCAGTATTATTCTATCATCTTGATCTTATAAGTTTCTTTTACCGTCAATAACGTGTCCTTGGTAGTATTGAGGTAAGCATTCCTGTCACATGCGAGACCCGGGTTCGATTCTCGGCCGGGGAGTAAAACTTCTTATTTTGTTATTATACATTT
>AZHV01001274.1:0-16240 GCA_000505645.1 Steinernema monticolum
TATTATTATTTTTATATTTATTTTCGGGTCCAAAATGAGACCAAAAGCGACGAAATTTCCACCGTAACCGGCTCTTTAAATTCCTTGCACTTCGTGATTGTTTACCTATAGCAACACGCAATTAACACGTATTAAGAACACAAATAATCATCCACTAGTGCAAAGGATTATGCGTACTTGCTTAACCTGTTTATGTCCTACCGTACTTTGATCCTTCAAAAGGTGAATGAGTATGATTGAGTCATAGTGGTCAATTTTCAGTTTTAAGCGTAAGCCTAAGCCAATTTTGTTGGTCATAAACCTTCTGGGAGCCGGTTGAGGTAGAACTACGGAATCATTTGAGTTCACAGCCTTCTGAGATCGGGAACAAGCACCATGCAAGCATTTAAGCACGATTTTTTAATCGATGTCAGTGTCCCTTTAACAGAAAGAAATACCGTTCATGAAGTAGTTGTTAATCTCCTCGGTCTAAATTGGTCCGTTCTATAATTTTAGGCCTAAATCTGTCCTATTTGCTCAATCAACCCTCAAGTGCTTATAAGCAAAACAGCCCTTTCTCTATACATATGGATTGTTTACACTCTACTCCCTCTATAGAGTCCATAAACAACCTATTTTCCCATGTTCTTTGCTTAACCTTCTCTTTGTCCTCTTAGAAATCAACTTTTCCCAAAGTACAACGATCTCTACTAAGGGCATAGACATAACAGTCAGGGGTAGGGGTAGGGGTACCTGTGTGAAATGCACTTAGACGACGTGTAAGGCAAATAATGTTGTTTTTATAGAACGTTGTTTGTTCAAAGGGCTTCCACAGAAGGGTACACGTAGACATACTATCTTTCGAAGATTTAACGACCGAAAAGGACGTTTTTGGGATAGACGGGGCAACAGGGCAATAGGGGGGCTAATCGGTGGGTAATGGAGGAGGAAATGACGAAAGCGATCAAAAATTAGACTAAATTTATAAAATACTAAAAATAGAAGCTTAGACTTATTGACGTCAGTAGACGAAGATCCACGGCTTCACAGACGGCTTCGCTTGATGCTTGACCTTAGTTCAACATTTAAAAATTTAACACCACACATTGGCTTCGATCAATGGACAGTTTTAAGATAAAATAAACAGTGTTACGCTTAACCTGAAAGTTAAATTTTGAACGATCTTAGGCTTAGGCTAAGGCTAAAGCCAATATCGCTGTGGTGGACCTTATACTTAGGCTTAAATTAACCGTTTTCATTGTATTTTTGGCTTGAAATGTAAAGCTTAGGCTAAGAAACCTATGAACCGAAGGCTTAGGCTTACACTAAGTCTAAGTCTATATACACTAAGTCTATTTGAGCCACTCATAAGACCAAGCCTAAGGACAACAGGTTCATTAGTTTAAGCCTAAGCCTAAGATTATCATAAAACTCAAACTAATGAATGAACTTGAGCATAAACAAACGATTACCGTAGGCTTCTGCGATTACCGTAGGTTATGCGTCTTTTAAATACTTGGCTTAGCTAATGAAATTGTCGACCTTAGGCTTAACTTACCGTAGGCTTAGGCTCTAATTCTATTTTAAGCTTTTTTTACCATTTTAATTGAGCCTAAGTCACAGGTGGTCTCTTAGCCTAATCCTAAACTTCTCATTTAGCTTAATTCTTAGGTTTCAGTGCAGGTTCCATCCTAGAACGACATTTTTCCTGATTTTTTGAGATTCAATTAAGCCTAAGCCTAAGGTTATCTCTTAGTCTAAACCTAAGCCTAAGGCTATAATTACGTCTTATTTTAAGCCTTGTCAAGCTCGTGTGGACTCACTATGGGGGCCTTAAGCCTTAGCCTAAGCCTATAATTACGTCTTATTTTAAGCCTTAGCCAGCTCCTGGACTCGTTAATTCACCTTGTATTGTCTCTACGTGTAGTCACCTTATTTCTCACATAAACAATTTGCTTCATTCATCCAAAAAACGATTTCAAATTCACGTGTTTTTCTCTTTCCTTTCCATTGTGCGTCATCAGGCGCTTGTTCTCCATCTGAATTCACCTAGAAACGTTGTTTCCGCGTTCGGCGTTTACGTAATATCGTCATGCGATTACACCACCACTAGCGAACATGTTGTATAAATACATTAATCTGTGTACTTTCAGGTAGACGTTGTGTCGTAAGCGTAACCCCTTGGCAAGATGTCTGATTAATACGACGACTTCCGCTCTACTGACTCGTAAGCCCAACGCTTATACCATATATGTATTCAAAGAACGAACTTCTGTTAAACAGCAGTAGAGAGATCAGAGATTGAATTGAGAAAACAGCAGCCCTAACAGGATGTCTGGACTGATTAGCCCAAGCCGATGTCTCGTGTTACTAATGCGAAAAGTGCAAGAAAGAGGGATTTCGGGATTTCAGAGATGATGGGACTAGGGTGCGTGCTCTAATGAGATTGCATGGAGTATGTAGAGAGAGTGGTGACGTCATAGCGGCTGTGTGTGGGCTTGTGATACAAGGTGAAGTCGTTGAAAGGGAGAAAAGCTAAATAAAGAATTACAGGAATAAAAGTACAGAGAAAACAGTTAAGCCTAAGCCTAAGGGTAGCACTATCGAGGCATTAGGGTTAAATTCAGTCAAAGGCTAAAGTTGAATGGTTCCTTAGCCTAAGCCTAAGCTTTAGGTTGCCAGGTTCATTAGCCTAACCCACGCCTTACAGTTTAAGCCACAAACTCAATATAAACGATTGATTTAAGGCTAAGCCTAAGATCCGAAAGTTTATAACCCTTAGTCTAACCTTCAGGTCAAATAAATCATTTTTTCTTATGCTTAAGCCTAAGGTCAAGATGAATAACTTGCTAGCAGAAGGCTCAGGTTGACATGCTCATTAGACGGAGCCTAAGTCTTACAGTTTAAGCCAAAAAAACAACCAAAAATGCCAGCTAAAACATTTATTTGAAATCTAAATTAGCCTGAGGTTGGCAGGTTTATTAGCCTAAGCCCAAGTCTAAGATCAACAGGTTTCTTAGCCTATGCTTACCATCTTAATCCAAAAAACAACAAAAACGGTTCACTCAACTGGAAGCCTAAGCCTAAGACCTTGCTTTATCCTAAGCCTAAGCTACTTTTTAGCCAAAATAAAGGTCGACAGATTATTAGCCTAAGCCTAAGATCCCTAGACTCCAGATCCTAATCCTGAGCCTTACATTGACAGGCTCATTAATCTAAGTCTAAGCCTACCATTTCAAGTCAAAACTACAATAAGAACGGTTAATTTAAGCTTAAGCCGAAGGTCCGTGAATTTATTACCCTTAGTCTAAGCCTAAGTTCGAGAGAATCAATAGTCTAAGCCCAAGCCTTACGTTGACAGGTTTATTAGCCTAAGCCTAAGGTCCACAAACTACTTCTTACCCTTAGCCTAAGCCTAAGATCGTGAGGATCAAAAACGTAACCCTCAGGTGAAGCCTAATATTATTGATTTTAAAAAGACACAAAAGCAGTTATTTGTAGCCTAAGCCTAAGCGTAAATCCTTGTTTATTGCTTAACCTAAGCCTAAGGCCCCTTTTAGCTATTTTTGGCCTTCATATAACCTAATCTTGTCCTTCTAAACCCCTTACCGGTCCCTCATTACCATGTTCTCAGCCGCCAAAGTACCAAAAATCCAATTAGCATTTAAAAATCTCTCCTTTCGCTGCAAAAAGAATCTTTTCTCACGCGATCGCGCTACGATTCGCCGAAAAAATCGGCGATTTTCCAATTAGTACACGGGGCATCTGGGTACAAATGCGCACATGAAGTACATTTGATGCCGTTTTTAGACGTCTGGAAAACGTCGGTTTATGACGTTCTGACGTTCGTCTCGCGTGTTGGACTACAATAAAAGGAGCGATAATTGGTTTTGTCCGGATTGAAGGTGGAAAAGCGATAAAAATATCGGTTATTACGTCATAAGGCTGTTGGAAGACAGATTCATTAGCCTAAGGCCTACATTGAGCCTACTGCCGGCGACGGAATCATTGTCCTAAGCCTAAGGTCGACATGTTCAATAGTCTAAGCCTTCAGACTTAGCCTATGCCTGAGCCTAAAGTAGAAGTGAACTTAAGCCTATAAAGAGTGACTCAGGTCAGTGGTCTGGTCTGAAGTCAAGACGTTGGTTAAGCCTAAGCCTAAGCTAAAAGACGACAAAAACGAGTTCATGTGAGCCTAAGCCTAAACCTAAAAACGAAAGGATCATTAGCCTAAGCCTAAAATAAACACAAAAATGTGACTTATAAACAAATCTGACCTTGGGCTTAGGCTATGTGACTAATTAACCTTGAACTAACAAACCTGGCAACCGTAGGCTTAGGCTCTTAGGCCAAGTGGCATCTAATAAGCCGTGTAAGCCTAAGACTCAGGTAGAAGTAAACAGAAACATTTGAAACTAGGCGATCGTAAGCCTAAGCCTTGAATCGGCAGGCTCATTAGCCTATGCCTAAGCCTATTGTAAATATACTACTCAGAACAACGAATGAAGATGACCTTAGGCTTAGATTTAGGCTAATAAGCCTGTCGCTTAGGCTAAAGCTTAGGCTATTAGAATTGATGAAAGCCTGACCTTAGGCTTAAGCTTCGGCAATGAGGAGTTGTGATAGACAAGCCCGTTACCAGTCTAAGCCTAAGGTAGAAACAAACATGAGCCTGTTAAGCTAGACACACGTAAGCTTAAGCCTAAGGACGATAGTGAACGATAGTCTCATTAGTCTAAGCCTAAGGGGCTTATGCTTAGGTTATATATTTTTCTAGACCCTTGGCGTAAACTAGTGAAAATGTCGACCTTAGGCTTAGATACATGCTATTTGACCTTTTAACCTTAGGCTTAAGCTATATGAGACCTCGTGACGTCAATCTTAGCTGATCCGTCTTTACGTTAATGCACTTATCTATGTACTTCCTCTATAGCCGATCACCACGCGTTGATCGCTAATATTATTCTTTCCCCCATCGCCACACATTGTCCTACTTTACAACGAAGCGGACGGAGCCTGACTTGGAGCTGCTTACATCACTTCTGTCGGACTTCTTATCTCCGTATAGATAGAAAAAACATTGCAAATTTCACGTTTCCGGGCAGTCGGAGCTTTGAAGCCTTCGGGACTAGTAAGTAGGGCTATCAAATTGTTGGGAAACGAGGTCGTTACGAGTGATTGGAATGTTTCACCTGTTGTTGATGGCTTTTACGCTGCAACGGAGAGATAGAGGAATGATGTGGAGCTGTCGGAGGGAAGGCACTTGCTACGGACGAGTGTGATTTATTGGTTGTTTTTTTGGGCGCGAAAAGTGCGAAAATTGGAGGGAAATTTGACGAAAAATTGATGATATAGACCTGAGCCTAAGATGAGCCTAAGCGTCAGCCTCACCCTCTCTCTTAGATTAATTAATAACGGCTTAGGACTATCGCCAGTGCAGGTTTTAATCTTAGGCTTAGGCTTAAGGAGTAAATCACCGTAAATAAGCTGTTTTTGATGAATTCAGTTAAGCCTTAGCCTAAGCCTAAGGCTATCCTTTAGCCTAAGCAGGCAGTTCAGGTTTTAGGCTTACACTTAGGCTATGGCCGACTTTAAACTTAGGTTTACCGTAGGCTTAGGTTCTAATTCTATTTTAAGCTCTTTTTACCATTTTAATTGAGCTTAAGTCACAGGTTGTCTCTTAGCCTAAGCCTAAGCCTCTTCCTTAGCCTAATCCCTGCTTGAGTACAGGTTCCATCATATAACAACATTTTTCCTATTTAGGCTTAGGCTCAAGGTATGCCTGTTTAGGCTTACGGTAGGCTCAGGCTCGTGTAAAACTCAATATTTAAACTTGTTTTTAAGAATTCTCTCAAAGAAGGGAAGGAGCCTAAGCCTAAGCCTATTGTTGTCTCTTAGCCTAAGCCTAAGATGAGCTTAAGCATCAATCGGAGGTTGATAAATAATGAAACAGACGGTAACTTGAAGCTTAGTTGACTACACCAAGTTCAGGTTCCACCCCTTAGGCTTAGGCTCGCGTATACGTCCGTAAATAGCTGATTTTTTTGGTTCAAATTAAGCCTTAGCCTAAGCCTAAGGCTATCTCTTAGTCTAAGCCTTAGCTCGCAACATTTCCTTCCTCTTTCCTCTCCTCCTTGCAACCAATTCCTCCCAATAAATCCCCCTTAATTAGCTCATTAACGACGTTGCTCACCTGCCCCTTACAACGACGCTAAGCCTCTTTTCGTTGCAAGACCCTCAATCTCAGCGATTGAAGAAGAGAAATGGCAAATGCTATTTTGTTTTCGGCACTTGGCACTCACTCGTTGGTGGTGGCGATGTCCCGAAGTTAGGTCCTCCGAGCGCAGACGGGCGCTTTGAAAACAGCTGCTGTTGTTCTCCTAATGGCGCCACCGCCGCAGACGATGACAATCGAAAACTCAATTTTGGGAACTTTAAAGGGCCGAGCGAGTGGAGCGAGAGGTGATCTTTGAACGTGGGAAATGGAGAAGGGTATTGTGTCCTGGCTTAGCCAATGGCAACCCTTAACTGAGGCCTTCCCCTAAGTTTAGGCTTCTTGCTGTGAGCTTATGAAGGATGCTGACACGTTTAAGATTGATGATTCCATGTCCTTTACGCCAGACAGACAAAGTTAGAATTTTTAAGACGTAAACAATGTATTTCTGTATTTTAAAAGCTGTAATTATACCATAGACCTGTTCTATTCCATCCAAACCCTCAATTAAGTATCTATTTGAGACCATTCGTAGAAAGAAAGCGTAACAGAACAGGTTATTCATGCTACTATATCGGGAGTCCAGGTAGAAAATACTCATTTTTGGCTCGAATTGGATGAGTTGGTCTAAGCCTCAGGTCGCTAAGTGTAATTCTAAGCTTGATTAAATCGTCATTTAATCATCATTTGTATGCCTAGGGGGGTCAGGGCCTTAGCCTAGGATTATGCAGGTATGTAAGCCTCTCCTACGGTCAACATACGGGCAACCTAATCGCACTTTTTTAAGCAATGAGCCAACCACCTTAGGCTTGTGTCAACAACCTCTTTTGCACACTTTTGCGGGATGAAATCTAATGCTTGAGCCTACGAGGGTTGCGCCTAAGCATGCATGTAGGCCTCAGTCTGAGCCTCATAAGGCAGGTAAGCCTGAGTCCAAGCTTAAGAAGACAAGTAAGCTTAAATCCAAGCCTAAGAAAGCATGTAAGCATGAGTCTAAGCCTAAGTAGGTATGTAAGTGGAGGGAGAGGTGATCTTTGAACTAATGTCCTGGCTTAGCCAATGAAGCCTTCCCCTAGGCTTAGGCTTCTTGCTGTCGGCTTAAGAAGGATTCTGAAATCTTTAAGATTGATGATTCCGTCTTCACAGCTAGACAGACTAAGAATAGAATTTTTTAATGGTATTTTCGGGTTCAAACAACGTATTCGTCTATTTTAAAAGCTGTAATTATACCATAGACCTCTGACACGTAAGCAAACCCTCAATAAAGTATCTATTTGAGACCATTCGTAGAACGAAAACGTGAAAAAACAGGTTATTTATGCTGTACCGGAAGGCACAGACGGCATGTAGGCAAACCCAAGCCTAAGAAGGCATATAAGCGTAAGAAAGCATGTAATCCTATGTCTAAGCCTGAGTAGGTATATAAGCCTACGTCTGAACCTAAGAAGACATGTAAGCCTACGTCTAAGCCTAAATAGGTATGTAAGCCTAAGTCTAAGCCTATGAAAGTACGTAGATCTAAGTCTAATCCGAAGAAGGCTGTGAAGGATAGGTCTGAGCCTAAGAAGGCATCTAAGAATGATTCTAAACCTAAGAAGACATGTAAGTCTACGTCTAAGCCTAAGTAGGTCTGTAAGCATAGGAAGAAGCCCTTGTCCAGTGTCTACGCTTAAACCAAAGTCATTCATTATTATTTTAGGCCATTTTAAACCCCCTCTTTGGGCCACTTTCCTGTCATGACCTTTAACTATGGAGATCACACTCGCGCTCGGTCGCTCTCTATTTTTAACCAAAAGAAACGTTGTTTACCTCCTCCATCTCGATGTAACCTTGATGTCCTTGAGCATTCCACGAAAGGATTAATGCTGGCGCGCGTTCAAAAGCACTACGAACTACGCGGTTTTCGGTTTTCTTCTCGTTTGCATTTGCGCGAGCGAGTGAAATCGAAAACAACAAATCGTCGTTTCGGCCACCGCGTTTCAAACATCATTTTTGGAGGCCGAAGCCTTTGGAAGCGGCGCGACTGATTGAAATGGGAGTGGAAATATGTGAAATATTGCTTAGAAGCAAAGAGGGCATTTGAGATGCAGGAAAACAGCTGCTGTTCGGTGCAGGATCGGTGCAGATCGAACCGAAGAGTTTTACTGAAGCAAGGAAGTGGTTGTGCAGAAAAAGCGAAGAAAACAGGAAAATTAATCTTAGGAGCCTTAGGAGCTCAGATCGACCCTGGAATCCAGTAGAATCGTTTTCTTAGGCTTATGCTAATGAGTGCCTGTAGGCTTAGGCTTAGGTTACTGGTCGACCTTAGGCTTAGGCCAATAGAGCTGATTTTGCTTGGGCTTAGTCGACCGTAGGCTTAGGTTTAGAAGCCTCGGATCCATTAGCATTCAGATCGACCTTAGCTATGAATGCTCCTTAGATTGCTGGAAGCCTTAGGCTTAGGCTCAGGTTAATGATTGACTGTAGGCTGAGGCTTAGACAAACGGTCAACCATAGGCTTAGGCTTAGACTAGTGGTCCATCTTAGGCATAAGCTTAGGTGTCCTGGGACTATTAGTGTTCTTAGTCTTGGAATCGACAATAATTTTAACGTTTGATACCTCTGACTTAGGCTTCAATTCCATGATGTGATATTATAGTCTCACCGTAATCTTATTTACCTTCTTAGAATTGTTGCTTACCGTATTCCTTGAATTATTGTGTTAAAAACAATAACAGCTACAATAATGTGTTTTCTTTCGATATTCTTCTGTTTGACAAACAAGAAAGCAGCTGTTCACTACAAAATGTCGTTAAGAACCTTTAGTTTCCAATAATTCACCGAAAACAAATGCTTACAAATACCTTTTTCCCTTTCTAACCAATCCTACGGTGCCGTATTGTGTATTCGGTGGTATCCTACGGTGTCGTATTGTTCAAGTGGATCAGAAATTGCTTCTATAAAGCAGCTCCTTGTAGTAGAGGTATGGTCTTTTACTCTCTTCTCATATGTAAAGATGATGGTCATTTTTAAGGTAAGCCCAAATTTGGCGTCATCGAATACCCTAAGCTCAATTGAAGGTAAGCCTAAGCCTAAGTGTAGTTCAGTGAGCCTAAGAATATCTCGAAATCTGAATAAGCCTAAGGTTAGCCTAAGCCTCAGCTTCATCTAAGCTATTGATAGCCTAAGCCTAAGCATTCGCCAAACGCAAGCATATGCCTCAGGTCAGTTGAAGCGTAAGCCTGAGGTTCATTCAAATATATGCTTAGCTTAAGCCTAAGTATCTAATAAGCCAAAGCCTTCTGTAGCCTTAACCCTAATCCTTATCCAGCTCTCAGAACCCCTTATAACAATCCTTATTTCCCTAATCCTAATGTAGCCCTAAACCCTCAGATTCGCCTAAGCCTAAGTCTAGCAATAGCCCAAGCCTCAGGTTAGCCTAAGCCTACGCTCCAGATCAGTTAAAGTCTAAGATGCATACGTACAGTTCTCAGCTTAGCCTAAACCTAAGCATCAAATCAAAGCAAATGATTGAATGTAGCATGTAGCCCTAAGCCTAAGCCTTTACCAGCTCTCAGAACCCCTTATAACAATCCTTATTCCCCTAAGCCCAATGTAGCCCTAACCCCTCAGGTCTGCTTAAGCATAAGCTTCAGATCAGTTAAAACCCAAGGTACCAGTTCTCAGCTTAGCCTGAGCATCTCATCGAATGCAAATGAAAGGTACGACAACTCCTAAGCCTTTACCAGCTCTCAGGACCCCTCAGAACATTTCATATGCCTCTTGGTCCTTTCCAACTTAAGCATTCTTCCAAAAAATGTTCCTAACCCACTTGAGTTGTTTTTCCCTTTTTTTGCGCTAATTGATTTGTAACTCAAAGGGCCAAACGGACTTCCGACCGCCATTAACAAGGCTTGAGGCTCTTCAGCAGAAGCAGCAGCAGCAAAAGTTCAGTCCCTTAGCTGCTCCTTCAACGACAACGACGACAACGACGTTACACTGAGGGGTTAACAATGTTTTTGCGACTCCGAGAGGGTGGGCGAACTTGAAAACATCTCTAACGTTAGGCGACATCTGTCCAGGTTCCGCACGGGCAACCATGTGTTCGGTGACCTTTGCAACATTCCAGCAACTCTTTGACAGGCTCCTGGAAGCTTCCTAGAAGGAAAAGAACGGTTTTAGAGGGAAATTGGGGGTTTTCGGTCCCTAAAAAATCCAAATTTGGGGTTCATAGAACGTGATTTTAGTCTAGCCAGGGTGTATCGATCCCGAATGTCCTTGGCAGGCGCTCTGTTTGTTGTTATCGTTTGGTTGTACATATATGTATACACTAGGCGCGAGAAGCACCAGCGCACTCGTTGCCGCGGGCAGACGACTTCCTTCAGGAGGGTATCATCCGTTCGTCTCTAATCAAATTTCACACAAATTTAGACTCTTCTAGAACATGCGTTACTAAGCGGTGGTGGTAAACGGGGCGAAAACAAGCTTGAGTGACAAGTACGAGTCGATTTACTCTCGCTCAGCGTTCAGACCGCGTTGATGATGCACTTTGCGTCATGTTGTTGTCGCTGTGATGGACTACAGTAGTTGGTCGTCGGGACTTAATCGACGTCGTCGTTGTCTCTGATCGGGTTTCTTGTTTTCGACTACGACCACCGACGCCACCGCCGCCGACGTAAATTCGCATCGATTTGAAAAGTACTTTTGTTTTAAAGAGAGAGAGAAAGAGAGTGATTAAGCGTGGAACAATCATGAAAATGTGATTAGCCTGAAGAGAAGAGGTCTTTTTAACGAGGTCAACAATGGCCTAAGCCTAAGGGTCCTAACGCCTGAACTAGGTCGCTTAGTCTACTTGCATTAAAGAGATCATCAGCCTTGGTTTATAAATTATAGGGTTTAGCCTTAGAGCCTTAAATTTGTCATTAGCCTAAGCCTAAGGTGCTCAGCAAGATGTAGCCTAAGCCTAAGAAGGTCGACGAATCTTAGTCTAAGCCTAAGGCGAGTTTGAGGTATTTTTAACGCTATAGATTAAGCCGAGCAAAAGCCTGTCGTTAGCCTACGCTGAAGCCTATCAAGCCCAAGGAGGTCAACGAGAAATAGTTGAAGCCTCAGCCTAAGGTGCTCAACAAGATATAGGCTAAGGAGGTCGACGAGCTGTAGCCTAAGCCTAAGGGAGGGGCTCTCAAAGCTTTTTAACAAAGTCGTCAGTGGTGAAGCCTGAGCCTAAGGGTTCTAACTTCTGAACTAGGTCGTATAGTCCACTCCTGTACCCGGAAGGAAACAAAACTTTCTGAATTTTATCTTAAACCTAGTCTTCCTTAGTCTATGTTTATCCTAAGCCTAAGCTGGGCACAAAACCTGTCTTTAGCCTACCCTTAAGCCTACGGTCGTTCAACCGAATCCAATAATTATAGATTACAGTCCAAGGAGGTCAATGAGTTATATAGTCTAAGCCTAACACCCAAGCACCTAAACTCAAATTGAAGCTGCCTGCTAAATCTGCACTTGCTTCTTTAATTAGCCTATGTGCCCCGAGCCTCGAGTTGGTAAACCTGAAACCTGAAACCTAAACCGTTGTTCTTTGCCATTGTGACCATAAATATTAGATTTGTTCCATTTCCCTCCTCCCTCTAAAAAGCCATTAATTTCGCTTTCTTTTGTTCGTGCAACAAATCCAAAACAAAAATTAATTAAACTGCCGTTTCCGAGAAGCACTCTGCCAACCAGCAACCACCCAACCAGTGATCTCTGCTTCAAAGGCCAAAGCTCACAATCAGAAGGCAGGCAGAAGGCGTTTTCCTTCTTTTCAAAGTTTTTTATTTTGAAAAATCACATTTTTCGAAAAGCAAAATTTAATAATCTTTAACAACGTTTGTCCGTCCGTCCGTCTGGTATCGTTTCATCTTTTTTCAACGTTTTCGTCCTGAAAAATCACCATTTTTAAACCAAAATCGACGTTAAGCCTAAGCCTAACGTCCATATGACGGCTTAGCCTAAGCCTAACGTCCATATGACGGCTTAGCCTAAGCCTAAGGTACCAAAATAACCCCTTGAAAGCAAAATGTTGAGTCCCGTTTGTCCGTCCGTCTGTCCATGCTTTGATGCTATTCTAATTATGGCGTTTAAGTCCGTCTGAACTAGCTACCTTTGGCCTAAGTCTAAGGACCACATGAAGGCTTAGCCTAAGCCTAAGGGCCACATGAAGGCTTAGCCTAAGCCTACAGTCTATTTCTGAGCATTTTACCGCTCCAAGGCCTTAAAGCTTTTTTTAATGTTTGTCCGTCCGTTTGTCCACATTTCAATGCAAAATAGCTTTAAGCCTGAGCGTCTAAACCTAAAACCTTAACTCAAATAGGTGCAGTCTGCTGATATCCCCTTTGAACGCATTTCATACAATTCCGTTTGTCCGTCCGTCCGTCCGTCTGTTCACGTTTTGATGTTACTCTTGGTCTTTAATCCTGAGCGCGAGGTGGCCGTTGGGCTTAAATCTGAATTAATCGACCTTTGTCTAAGCCTAAGGTCCAGATGAGGAGATAGCGTAAGCCTATAGTCCATTTCTGGGCATTTTCCCGCTTTAAAGCCTAAGGGCTTAATGCTGGTTAAGCCTAAGCCTCTGTAGACCCTAAACTTAAGCCTAAACTACCTTTCCCGGTAAGGTTTCTCAATTTTCAGTTGGTTCGTTACAAAAATCTACTTTTTAAAAGCAGACTTACGTCTTTAACATTTCCGTTTGTCCGTCCGTCTGTCCCATTCCATTTTATCTGATTTGTGAGCGCTCGTCTCTACCAGACGACGCAAACAAGTCAGCCGTTCCTAAGTGACCTTTAAAAAGTGTTTTCGTCTGCTTCGTTGCTTCGTTCGACGAAATTCTCTGATCGAAACTTTTATGACGTGGTACGTTGTCCGGGCTGGCCGGGGGAGGGTTACGGTAGGAGGGGATTACGTCAGGATTAAAGGGGAAAACAGCGCTGTTGAGGATGCATAAAGGGAACGTGTACTTGGTGGAAGTGCTGTCGTTGAGGAGATGAGTAAGATGGGGGTTCTTGGGTTACGGTAGGTCTGCTTCGCGCGATTCTTTCGACGACTACCGTAGTTTGTTTATCGTTATTCTTTTTTTTTGTATTTTCTTGGTCGATTTCTTTGCTCTCGGCGATCTCTGACTACAATAGGCACTTGTAGTCGGCTATTACACGGCTTTTTTCCAGAATCCCGCGGATTGTAGCTCAGATTGTGCGCTGATTTGTAGCGCAGCCGACTCCAAACGCTTCTCGACATGACATATATAATTGAATTCAGCGGTTGACGGTTACAGCGGTTAATAATTAGATTGTGTACAAGAAGCAAAGGTTGTCTGTCAGGTGCCAGGAGCCTGTTTTAGTGTTTAGACGGTAGAAGAGGGCATCATGGAGGTTTCCATGTGAGCCCTATAAGCGTAGACTGAGCTTAGGCTTAGATGTGACCACTTAGGCTTAGAATTGGTCGAGATGGTAGGCTTAGGCTTAAGACTTAGTTGAGAAATAGGTTCAGAAATGCCTTTCCTCTACGGTAGGCTAAGCTTAGGCTTACGCCTACGTAAGGGCATCGAGTGATCGAGAAAAATTACAATCTTAGGCTTAGGCTTAGCAAAAAACGATTATTTAGGCTTAGCTCAAATTTATTCTTGGGCTTTGGAGCTCAGGCTAAACCACTGAGGGTAAGGCTTACTAGAATTTCACGTACATACTGTGGTCTTTAGGCTTAGGCTAATTCGGTAAGTTAGTCTTAAAACAGTCATTTAGGCTCAAGAAGAATAACTTTCGACTTAGGCTTAGGCTTACGCTTAAAATATATAAAATTAGGCTTAGGCTGAGCCGTATACGGTACCGTAAGCTTAGCTTAACTTTAGTTACATGCTTTGAGGTTATATCAGGCGTTCTGTGGCCTTAGGCTTGAGCTCAGGCAGACAACTGGCTTAGGCTTACGGTCATACCTGCCTATACCGTCAAACTGACCTCTGGAACTTCAAACTTGAAGGTAAGGCCCTACCCTACGCTTATTGTATAAATATGGTTTAGGCGCTGTCCAATGGCTAATGTCAAAACAAAATTTGTAGCTACCGTAAGACAAAAGCCAACTCCTCTGACTTGATGCGTAACCGCTACCGTAACCGGACCAACGGCCTATCCCTTGTTCTCTACGCGTGGAACACTGACGCAGAGCAAAGATTTCCCTTCACGTCTCAAAGGAATCCATCCAAATTCGTCTTCTTTTCGAAGCTTCGACGGCGGCGGCGAAGGCGCTCATTGTTATGCAAATACAAAAAGTGCACTTTGAGTCGCGGCGGACCACTTTTTGCTCCTTTGCGTCTGGCAGTCATTCATTCATCTACGCATTATCTCCTCCGTGCTCGTTCGCACACATTCTCAAGATCACCAATAGCACCAACAGCACCATCAACCAACCAACAGCACCAACGAACAGCCCAACAGCAGCGTTGTCGGCCAGGCCATCAAAATAGACTGACTTGGTTGGCTTCGCGCCAGTTTTAGGCGTGCACGCGGGTCGATGTTCTGATCACTGATGGTCGAGCAAGCACTCTGAGCCAACGAACGAACGAACGAGCAAACAAACGAACAAACGAACGAAGGGTTCTTCGTTGAAAGTTTGGAGGTTTGGAATTACCGGTTTTAACGCCGTTGTTTGCTCAAAGGCTAAGGGCTTCGGCTCCGTTTTTTTGTGACTTTCCAGGGAAGCGAGCGGTGATCGATTCGCACGTATAGATTACGAGTGTTATAAACCTGATACCTGACTAGCTTTTTTGTGCTCAAATTTTGTTAAGATGACCTTGTTAAAAAGACGTTTTCAAGGTCGTTTTTTTGAAGAAATTTGAAAAATCGTTGTTTAGACCGAAGCCTAAGCCTGTAAGTGGGTGTGCTGCTAAGCCTAAGTCTCTAAGTACAACATGATCTAAGCCTAGCACGGTCGAACTGGTCTCAAAACGCTGTAGAAAGTCCTTTTAAGACTATTCATCGTTAGCCTAAGGGCAAATTCTTGATTTAGCCTAAGCCTAAACCCGCCCTAAGCCTATGACCACGGCCCTAGCTAAGCCTAACCTTAAGCCTAAGTGGCCTAGCCCAAGTCTACGGCTCCTTTCCCGACTTTCTCCAGTCCTTTCAAAGCACACATGTTGTTTACCGCACCATCAAACTACGGTATCCACCGTCTAAGTATTACGAAACATTAAAATTCCTGTTTTCCATTTTTAACGATCTAAACACCGCATTAACTTCTTCTTTTAGGCTTATTTCGTAAAGTGCACACGTGAAGATCACCGATCGGGGCTTTCAATCGATCGATGACGTTCGAAAAACGTCCTTTTTCCAATGTTTTTCAAAGTTGTCTTTAATTAGCTCTTTAGGATTACCTGTTTTTGGGTTTAAGTGGTTAACGGTAAGGAGATACGGTAGGCTTAGGCTAAAGCAAAGCGGCTTTGACCAAAATGTCGAAAAGTACAGGAATAGGACAGGAAAGGTGAGCCTAAGCATAGGAATACGCCTCAGAATGAGCTTAGGCTTAGGCTCACTTTAGGCTTAGGCTTACACTACCCATAGGCTTAGGCTCTCCTTAGGCTTTGACTTAACTCAAAGTTGCCCAAAACATCATTTCTCAAAATTAAAAATTTCAAAAAATCCAAATAGGATCTTTGGCTTAGGCTTAGGCTTAGAATCACCTTGGGCTTAGGCTTAGACTACCCTTAGGCTTAGGCTTACCTCAAAGTTGCCCAAAACATCATTTTTCAAAATTCAAATATTCAAAAAATCCAAATATGATCTTTGGCTTCCGCTTAGGATCACCTTGGGCTTAGGCTACCGCTGTCCTTGGGCTTAGGCTCGAGCTAGCGCTTCGGTTTAGGCTTAACTCCAAAAATTCATGATTCCCTTTCGATTCCCCCCATTCCCCCTTTGCTAAACACTCTAAAATTACCAGTTTCGGTCTGCTGTCCTTCCTTGCATTCTCTTTTTTTAGCGCCAAACGCTGCGCACTGTAGGGAATCTACCGCTCTTCTCTCCCTCTCCCCTCCCCCTTCCC
>AZHV01001314.1:0-11807 GCA_000505645.1 Steinernema monticolum
TATAATTTAATGTAAATAACAGTATGTACAATTCAACATCATTTTATCACGCAGCCTTCTCGCAAGTCCATTTTATAAGTGTTGCAGGCGAGCGGAAGAGGAATACAAGTTTCGCGAAAAGATTCTCTTCCAACTCCAATTCCCCTGCATCTCTCACCAGGAAAATGTCTAGGCACAACTGGAGTACTCTGTCGACGTTCGGCAATTCGTCGAACATTATTCTCTGAACAAGTGCGTTCACAAAAAGCTCTCCTCAACTTGAAAATACCTGCATGGCTCCCGTCACGAGCATTCGCATAAATCTTCCAAAAACGAGAACCATGGATAAGTACAATCCCAAGATTCCACCACCCGTAATGACGCTGAATGACTTTGGAAACACCTTATCGACAAAACCGTAGATTGTTATTCCGTCTTTGATGACAGGAGAATTCTTAATTAGTGGGTCGAACTGTGGATCGACCATCCGAATCTTCCACCATTCAACACCATCAACCGACTTCTTTAGTTGCAGTTCGACATCGTTAAAAGCATTTTCAATGGAATCTCCTTCGTTCTCAAGATGTTCGGAGAGCAGCGCACTCACGTATTGTGCCTTTCCTTGTCCAGGAACTTTAACCATCGGTGGAAACAAATTTGGAATCAGTCTTAAATTTTACTGACACTTTTTCTTACTAAAGAAACACTTACATAGAGTCATTTGATACTCCAGTAATAATTTCGATGAGTTGCTGTCGAATCGTGTCATTCTCCTCCCATTTGATTGTTCGGAAGTCTTCCACAAGACCAAACTGCAACTTCTCGTCGGGAGGTCTTTTGAAGTACCACTCGAATTTCATTGAAATTACGTTAGAACTGTTAAGATTCTCGATAAGCAAAAGACGAGAAGGCGGACTAATCTGCCATCTGGAAGAACTATCACCATTGATCTGCGTCAGCACAACATCCAGATGATCGTAATCCGCCATGTAAGACTGCGAAGTCTGCAAATCTTTAACGTAAAACGGACTTAACGCATACTCTACCTTGCTTAATCTGTAAGGATACTGTAAATGTTCATATTCGGATTCCGTAAGTTCGCGAATTCCACCGAGTTGATTAGTTGATTCGAAAAGTGGTTGAAACCCAGATATGGTTAGGCGACAAGTGCATTCTACCGGAAGACTCCGAGTGCCCACGGTATTCGCCATTGAGAACAAAACCAGAGGAAACCAAATAATCAAGATGATTATGAAGAGTAAAACGCCGCCGAGACCGTATTTCAATATCGGTCGTTTCTTGACACCTTTCGGCGTTGGATACTCTTCTTCGATGTTTTGTTCGCATTTCAGCATCGAAATGTGAGAGTAAATATCCTGAAGCGTGAACCAATCACCAATACCAAGACTCGTGTCCATCCACATCCAATCCATCAGCGAACGGAGCTCGAAGAGAAATGGTATTAGCATGAAAAGCTTGTACAGAACCCAGTTGATTGCGCTGAAGTTGTTTGTAGCTATAGTTCCTAAGCTACGTTTGGGGTAGCCTGCTCGAATCTAAAAAGAATGCAATCGACTTTAGACAATAAACATTTAAACGAGCCTGTTTGGCAGAGATTATGAAATAAATGCATTTGACAAAGTACCACAGTTTACATCCAGTATTCGTTATGAATAGACGATCCGTAGCGGCAGGAAGCAAAAGAAACATCCAAATGTGGACGAATATGACAAGTGCAATTTGAAGAATGATTTTTCCGCACAGGAACTTTCGCAGGAAAATGGCTCTATCAAAGACAATCAGCACGAATTGAAGGATCAACATCGCGACGAGTGTTCCCGGCACTTTGTTTTCTTCGAAGTACGCTGTGACACTTCCGGCGCCTTGATCGGTCTGAAAGAAATCCGTTTTTCTTTTTTAGCAACTGTTTCGTTACTCCAAAAGAAGAATATCCGAAGATAACAACCAAAAAGCACACAACATCACACATAAACATTGGAGCGTAGATGTCAACGGGATATCTGTTAGTGGGGGTTAAAAGTTGCACAAAGAACTTCCTAATTCTTCCCAAAGGTCTCGACATTCTGAAAAAAAATCATTCTAAACTATTGGATTTGCTATTCGCCCTTACCTCGATTTGATTTCCGTGTGTTTGATGTATTTCTTAACGTCTTGAACAATGGTCTCTTTGAAATTAGCCAAAAACGAATTTGATTCTTCCGAATTCTCACGTTCTCCACGATTCGAATCCACCGAAAACTTTGTTTTCTTCATCGAAGTACGTCTACTCTTAATTTCTTCCGAGTCGTCTTTCCACAGACCAATAGTCTGAACTGGACAGTTAAAATTTAATTACTAATTCATACCATCAGCAATGATCTATGAAAGAAAAGCGTCATTAAAAGGATGATGTCCCAAGTGCAATAATGCTGACGCTTCTCCACACCGATGATTCGCGGAAGCCAAAGAGGATTAATCGATCCAGCACCGCGATTCCAGGGAAAGAAGCCAAATTGGAAAATGTATTTGACGATGACAATAGCGCCTGTGTAAGATATTAGAGCGATCCAGAAGCGTTTCGAAGGCCGAGGTACGGTAAGTGCGCCCCAAAGAAACGTCATGAGAGGGAGAGGCATCGAGATTATGGAAGCAGAGTTTATGTGATTCAGCACGACCATCAAATAGCAAATTAGTTCCGAACGACTCAAAACAAGGTAATACGTTGCTATTACCAAACGAACGAGAAGGTATTCGGTTCCCTGAAAATGCATTTTTTGAGAATGACAAGCAAAGTACCGTATACCTTTGATTTAGTGCTGTTTTCCTCACTTTCATGTTCGTCGTCATTTGCAGAACTGATTTCTGCTGGATCTTCTTTTGTTTTACATTGACTAAACATAATAGTTGGTTTACAGACTAAAGAAGATCAGTTTACGTGGAATGAATGTCTTCAGCTTCAGTTTTTTGCTCAAAGTATGTGTGCAACTGCCGAATTCCTTCGTCGAACCCAAACTTTCTTGAAAGTTGATCGCTATGAATCATATTTTCTCGAATGATCGCTTTTCGCTTCTTCTTCATGCTATGAGAAGGCTCCAATGCGTTCTGTAAGAGATATATAATGAAAATAGCGGTAATCTTCTTACCACTCCACTTTGGTTAAACAACTTTTTGTGAAGCTTCTTTTCTTCTTGGAGAATATGAGCAATGTAACGGTAATCTCTGCTCAGTCGCATCAGCGTTGAGATGATTGATTCCATAACACCTCGTCCAAACATTATCAGAAAGATTGCCAAATTCTTTCCAAACTCCATTGCGTACAGTTTAACTAAACAATAATTAACAAGTTTTGTAAAGATCTACTCACATTTAAGATATCGTGCTTTCAACTGCCCCAAAGTATTTCCCTTCTTCTTATGTTGATGCCTCATGCGATCAATATGCTTTAAGACATCTCCGGACTGTTCTTTGAGCGCGGACCTACGACGTTGAATAAACTTCCCAAGCGAAAGAAACTCTCCACTCTTTGCAGAAGCCTTGCGATCCAAAAGAATTTGTGAAGGTGATTGACTCAATGAAACAAGAGACGTCCTTGAGCTCTTGCTCCCTGCAATACCTGGTGTAGTCGGCTTCGTTTTCATGTGCTCGTTAGCTTCGCGATGCGTCAGCGCTTCTTCGTCAAACGTTGCTTCATCGTAATCAGCCTTTGCCTTACGTGCTTTCTGTCGCAGAATTGCCTTTCGAATTGCTTCGTGGTCGGCGACTCCAAAAGTGTCTTCCATCTCCTTCTTTAGCCGGAGATGTGTCGCTTCGATTTCGTTTGATTCTTTTAAGGCATCGCTAATCGCTCCCTTTTTAAAAGCGAAATTTAATAGTTGGAGTGGCCCGAGTCCTTTGACGCCTCCTTCATCGGCGGCAACAAAGTTTTCGACAGCGGGGTTTTTTATATCGTCTCCAAACTTACGGTTCCTGACAAGACCCGCTGAATTCGGCAGAATCATTGATTTCTGTCTCTCCACGGATTTCTTGGCACGAATTGTATTTATTTGACCATAATCAACGCTTCTTCTCTTCAGCTCATTTTCGTCCGTTCCGACTCTGAAAATGTAAAAACTAAAAAGTATGATTGATACTCAAGACATACGATAGGAAACAAGACGTCGGTGAGAGTGTCGAAGGCAAGGGCGATATCGGCAGCGCTGGATTTGAATCGGTTGATATGCTATCATCAATTGTAATACTCATTGGAATCGGAAGGTCTATGGGTCTCTCGGGAGTGTCTTCCTCGGTATCTGAGTGTTCTTTAAAAACAGTTTATTTTTGCATTCACGTACCGTTCAAGTCTGGTTGTATCGGAGAAGTCACGATGGATCCATCAAAATCCAAGTCAGTTCCCGGACTTCCTTTACCTCTTCCGTCCACCACTTTCAAATTACTCAGTTCTGAAAGCGTAATCTTTACACTCCACAACACTCAAGTGTTTGCACCTCTGTTATGCGCCCGCCTAATCTTATTCATTTGCCGTTTGATTTTTTCAAGAAATTCGTTTTCATTTCTCTCCGCTTCTTCGACGTCCTTCTGAATGATCATTGAAAGAATCTCGGCTCCTCTGCTCGCGAGAAATTGTTGCGCTTGAAACTCCGCAATGACGTGTTTGAAGTATTCACTGCAGAAAATCCGCCTTTGCAAGATGAGAAACACAAAACAGAGTCCGTCGTAGAATATTCCAGCTTCATTTGTTGGCACTTCGCATTCAGCAAGAATTGCGCTGTCGATTACTGTAAGGAAAGTTGCCCCTAAACCGAAATTCACTCGTAGCTCACTCTTAGTGGGGTATATTTTCGATTTCATGCAAGCGATACCAAAAAGTTGAAGGAGCCAACAAAAGTTTTTATACAATTGAGACATGTAAACGCATCCGACCACTTGAAGACTCACTTTCATCAGCATCACCCAGAGATTGTACAGAATCATAAAATCCCATCTTAAGGTAGACCTTCTGATAACATTTTAACGTCTTGTTACTTACAATCGAAGGGCAAAGCCAATTGGCTTATTGAAAAGCGCATTTCCGATCCATAGAAATGCAAAACATCCAACGACGTAACCAAGGGCAAAGAGTGTTACACGAGTTGTTCCTGCGATAAAGACGACGGCAAGAGTTATCCAGTAGGCATAGAGGAATATGCATGTTTTCAGTTGATCGAGAAGGGTATTACTATAAAAACAAGCTCAATACGAAACCCCACTACCGTAAACAAACCTTGAGCTGATAAAATCGGGAACACCGTATACACTTTTTGTTGCGTGCATTTTGTCAACCAACAGATTCACTCTCCTTACAAGACTAGTAAACGATTTACCCTCCAAGATCGACGCATTCGAACCTCCAGCGTACTTATCACCGTAATCCTCTTCGATACTGAAGACATGCAGTTGACAAGAGCATACAAGAAGAAGACAGAAATCCGCTGAAACAAGTTAACTGAAAGAGTACAGAAAGAGGAAACCCTGATTATACTTGTTAATTTCTTCGGATTCAAAGAGTTGTCGAATTCTGGGAGGAACAACCATTCTGCAAGATTTTTGTCCCATGAAGACCACGGGTATTCTAAAATCTCCTCACTAAGAAGTCAGCAAAAATTCGACAACTCACCCAAACAGAAAATTGAAGGCAATCCAACACAAAAGATGTACTGTAGCGAGAAGTTGACGGCGAGGTAGCTGACCCAGTAAGACCAAACGCGGGATATCATATGACGGTCCATCACATACAGCACAATTAGCCATATTGCGTAGACTACAGAGAAAACATCATACCGGTAACCAATGTCAATTACGCAGACGACGAAGCAGATCTAAAACTTGGCCAAGACTAGAAAAAGTCAGTTCTTGTATTGTTCTCATGTTTTTAAATGGAAAGTGTATTAAGCAAATAAATAAATATATGTGTTAAGAAAAGTTTTCTTTAAGATTTCGTTAAGTTGTATCTTTAGCACCTCTCGCTTTCCTTGAATATAAAATACAAAATGTCTAATGATTTGTTCAAATGGCATACCGCACTATCCTTTTTAACATCAAATACTTACTTCGAGTCCAAATTTATAGAAAATAAAATTGGCAAAGAACTTCACGCAATGCGTAACGTCCTTATCGGCGTGAGACCGAGTGATGTTCTCAAAGAGAATCCCGTCAGCAGGCACAGACCGATTTGATTCCTTACGATAAACTTCTTGCCGAATGAATAGCGCAGATCGCAAGCTGAGAAGAACGATCAGAAAGACGTATTCTTTGATGTAATCGAAAATAGAATCCGTTTTGTGCATTCCAAACCAGTGAAAAGGATGAACCACGCTTTCTTCGATGAGTTCGATGTGTGTTTCGTTAATCACTTCACCCTACAGAAATTGAATTTGATTCGGAATGTTGGTGTAAACAAACAAGATCGTTAGTGCAGCGGACGCTGAAGAATCCTTCATCGAAAAATTCCATCTGATAGAGCATTTTGCAAAAAATTACGATCGTAACCCAAACGGAGACAAAATTACACGATCGCTTTGAGAGCCATCTTAGAGGAACAAAGATGGAAACGACGATTATTAAAGGCAGATTCAGGGCCGAAACCTAAATGCACACATAAGGAAATACCGTTACAGATATAAATGTTTTATATTGTCTAGAATGGTTTCAGCGGTTTAGAATCCCGATATTTACTATCTCTTGCGATCAAATACATACAATTTATAAAGTGCAGCAAATTTTTTGAAAACAAGCTTTGAACGGCCGAATTATCGCCTGTTTTCAACGATTTCAAAAAACATCTTGTGCTGAGGGGATTTGCTATAAAGTGGCACCGTAAAATACCCTTCGTTTGGATGCTTTTTGATGATTTCATGTAAATTCGATGTTTACCCCATCATTTTTTGACCTCAAATTGCCGTGCACACATAAGGAATTACCATTGTTTGGATGCTTACCATTGTTTGGATGGAAGTGTTTGAATACAGAAACGTAGCAAAACAAGCAAGAAAATGATTGAATTTTCCGCTTTCTCCAGCTTCATTTTTGGACCTTGTTTTCTCGAAGCCTACGCAGTCTCTAGCGAAGTTTTTTTGCCAAATAAAGTATTTTCACCTGCTTTATCCGAACATGCAAAAAAATATGGGGTTACCAAGCTAAACGGAAGCCACTCTTATTGTTACTCCATCTCTACATAATTTGCAACGGCGTCAATCTGATCAGCTTATGTGGGCTTTCAAATATTTCACGTCTAAGTTTGAATTTTTTTGTTTTGTTAGGTTAAAAGCAAACCAAAACCTGAAAACTCTTTTAAAACCAAAGGGTTTTATAGAAAAGTCACTAAGAGTTTGTAATTGATTTAAGCACAACTTCTAAATACTGACCTCTTTCAGTGCAACGTGAACTATTGCGAATGCGACAATTTTGTCAGCGTGAATTTCGAAAAGCCTAAATATTAGATTGGCGAACACTTGTCGATGACTCAACATCTGATGACACTTTGCTTCCAACTTCTGAATCACTTCCTTCACCTTCTTCTGGTTCTTTACAATTCCGACCTTCGGCGGCTGGGATCCCTTTTCGATGTCATTTTCTTCTTTACTAAACAACACTGTTCTAATACTTTTGCAAGCGTTCTAAACTCACTCCACGATGGATTTAATGTATCCTAGACGACCATGCACACCTCTAAGTTGCTCTATAACAAACCTCAGGTGCGGTTTCCGATGGAACGCCGCTTCTTCCCATCTTTCGCTTCTTTCCATGAGTTTTTTGTGGAAAAAGTTGACTTGAATAAGGGAGAAAATAAGAAAACTGAGTGGAGTGAGCAATCGAATGAAAAGTTGACTCGTGGAAATTTGTTCGAGACCGAAAGAACGCACTCTGGAATACCATAAGCAAGTAGTAAAAAAGCTTGTGAATGCTTACACTGCATCTGACATTCCGAAATACTCGGCGTAAAAGTGAGGAAATCCGTGGAATTGATATGTGTAGATAAGAGTGAGCACGAACATACAGTACCCTAACATTATCATCCAAAAAGCGTACTGCAGTTTGCGCCATATTGGAAAGGAAAGCTGAAATGTGAGATTTATGTGAATTACAAATGCTAAATTACCTGGAAACAAGTGAGAAACAGAAGGAAAAACAGCATGTAGAATATTCGATACATAACAACGGGACTCTGCACAGAGATTACAAGGAGAAGTGCGAGATTCACGATGATCCAATATCGCGAAACGTTTGACTTTATGGCTATCAAAAAACGACCAAATTTAGTTTCATCATTGAACAGAGAAGCATTTGTCGCTGCTAAATTTAAGATGTTTTCTGTTATTTTGTGAAATCGTGAACGAACTTGATTGTCTCCGTGTATCGTGGTGTGCAGTCATAACAAGAGGAAGCGCGAGAAGCATACTTTTATGCATTGCCTTTTCATCTTCGATCTTTCGTTGTTTCAAAGTGAGCCAGAATGCAGAAGTAAAGAGCGATTTCAGAATTAGCGAAAAAAAAGGAGGCGATTCGCGAGGCTTTTCGAGACCGAGTTGTCTCAGAATCAATGGCTTCTCGTCGGGCAACTCTGATTGAGTAAGTTTCAAGCCGTAAATGTATTGTATAAACAATAAAAGCTAAAGTTATAATGAGGACGCTTTAATCGTAAACCTTAGCAGAAGTTACCTCTGCGTAGATGGCGATAAAAGGGATGATTCTGAGACAGAACCTTTGTGAATCAGGGTACATCCAAACAGCACACGACACTATGAGAAGTACGAAGGTGAGCCAACTGTGGTAGGTCATTGCCCAAGCCTGTAAAACATCAGTTTTTTATTTTCCACTTATTTCACTTGTAATGAATGACGTTTTCATTCACTTGTACGGTTATGGTTATTCCCGCTTTCTTGTCTATGCGCTGTCAAACAACAACTTTTACTCGAGTTTGTAGTAAATCAAATATTCTCTAGGGAGCCTTTAGACGTTAACGACTTCCTTTTCGCACTCTATGCGTTGCTTTTCAAATCGTAATCTATGAGAGTGCATTCCAAAAAGTACTTGTTTTCGTCGGTTGTTTCGTATCTTTTGCGTTCCCCGCGAACTCCAACTATTTTCAATTTTGTTGCTAGTACTTTCGAAATTCTTCCATTTCGGACGCGGAGAACAATAAAACGCAAACAATTTGAGGAGCACCAGCATTCGTATTTCAACAACAGTTCGACCACACACCACCCAAAAAGATTCTTTTGTCCCGCATATAATGGGATCGACTCCCTCAGGACCCTCCAGACATCAGTCTTTCGTGCTAGAAGCACATGAAGACCAACAGCAGAGAAATGTTCTTTTAGGTCTACAAAGATTTCACTGACCATCATGACGAGGAGTGTGAAGACATAACTTTGCGATCGAAGAAGTTGCAGACAGCGGATTACGGTACGATCATCAAGAGAAGTATGATCGGTTAGGAACTTCTGAAATGATGCATAATTGGACGATCAAATAAGGCGAGAACACACCAGAGAAGTTCTTCTGTGATCTTCTTCTTTACCAAGAACTCGGATGTCAAGACTTCTCGACTTTTCAAGAACCGTTCCTTCAATGGTAATGTAATCGTCGTCGCTCTAAACAACAAGCATTTTATCATCTAGCGGAATTCCACAGCGACTATTTTCTCAACAACAGAAATTCTTACTCACTTTTCCTTTAGAATCCGTCGGAGAAATCAGTGACTGGGCACGTAATTCGTGCACCGGAGATGTTAACCCTCCGTTCGACGTCGAAATAATAATTTGAAATTGTTCATTCTTGAGTACAGTAAGCAGAGCTATTACCGTATAGCTGGCGAAGATGACTGCCGGCAATGCGAATTCTATCCACCGCCATGTAATGACCTCTACAGGGTAAGGTAATTTCTCGCATGGATATCGGAGATACTGTATGAAACCGATAAGTCGTGCGATCACGCCGTGAGGAATGATAAAACGTTGAATGAAAGGAAATTGGAATGCATAAAGAGCGACGAGATGCAGGGCCATATACGGTAGAAGCCAGCGATGTGTGTGGTCACAAACGCGCTGAGCGAGAGAATATCTGTGAAACGCCCAGGAGGTGGCGATGAAAACGAAGGTAATAAAGTAAACGGCGTTTAACTGGAAAGTGATGTTTTCATCGATGTATTTGGCGAACTTACTATTGAAGGATATATGGATCCTGATATGGCACATAGAACGCATATTAAAACACTTTGTGTGTGTTCCAAGTGGGATCGAAGTTTCTGATTGGAGAGGAACTGTTTCCACTCTTCTTGTTCGTCGATTTCCGACTGACTCGGCTAAATGAAAATGCGGTATTTGCAATACAAATTTAGCGAAAACTCACCAATTCACTTACGGATTCTTCGGGTTCGTGAGATTTTTGCAACTTCCCCCTAAAAAGCAAATGTCTCGATGTAAACGAAGGAATACGGTACCTGATCACAAGAATACAGCATGCAGTGAGAACGATTACTTCGGGAAAGAATATTTGAAATATGGTGAGAGTATGTGCTAATCGAATGTTTTCAAAACCGATTTGGCGGAGAATCTGAGATGCTGCACCACCTAGAAATATCATGAATTTGTAAATGAACAAAAGAACGTGCATTTGTAATTCGGTTTGAAGACTCTCAGAAGATTCTGATGGATGAGAAGATTGTAGATAAGTTGAAAACCAAGGACGAAAAGCGAATATAGACAAATTGAAGTGAGAAACCGTTTGGGACAAGCTAAAATTATAGAACTAAAGTATCCCATCGAGGATGACGCGATGAAATACAACTTTAGAAATGATTTGTTATATACTCCATTTCAACTTTTCTTGTGAGATAGTATGTCGCAAAGGGACCCCTCCCAAATTTTCAAATACTCTAATACTTCTAAGAAAGGTGGGGGGTCCCGTCGCAACTGCATAAACAAACTACCATATCACCTCACAAGTAAAGTTCAAATGATGTGAGTGTTAACACTTTTTTTCAATTTAACTTTTTTCAATCTAACTAAGTTACCTTTAAATCGACTGTTTGAAGGAGTGAGGAATAATGGAATTAGAAGTGAAAATATTACGTAAACAAAGGAGAATAAGTTGACCCGAAGAACGAACGCTAAAGTATCAAATTGTGGTGCGATTATTGCAGTCTTAACCTTGACTTAACCCACCCGAGATCAGAACTAACGGCAGAACAATATTGTGGAGAAGCACGAAGGCGAACGGTCTCATTCGACGTGTGTGGTCGGTGGACACGATTCGGCAAAGGTGCGAATTACACGCGGGATTCTGAAAAAGAATTTCGTGGAATCAATCGATCGGAATCCCCGCGAGGAAAGAGGCGCCGTAGATGACGAGTCGCTGACAGCCGCGGCAATTACACCACCGAAAATAAGAGAATATTTGAGACTTTTGACAACAATCAACATGACAGATGCCCTTTGCGGAAACAGAATCCACTAAAAACTCGAAGCGTTCGGATTTTCTTTTCTTTTTAACTAAATTGAGGACTTAAAGCATATTTTATCTCAGTATTTTAGTCGATCAAAAACAAAAAAAGTTACATACATTCTATCAATTTTGTAATTTCTTACGTTCTTTTATTTCATAGCAACTGTCAAGATTTGAAATGCTGTGATATGAGACAAATGACAAGTAGCAGAGTTGACCTAGTCATGTGATAGCAAGGGTAACACTGAGGGACATAGGCCATAAGTCGCGAATTTTAACTCGAAATAATCGATAGGTAACAACAATATGTAGAATAAAAATGAAACGAACCGAAACGAAACGAAGGA
>AZHV01001324.1:0-11849 GCA_000505645.1 Steinernema monticolum
CAACATTTTCATATTAAAAATGGGTCAGTTAAAGGGTGTCATAAAGTGTATAGGGGATAGATAAGATATACAAAACTCTCCGAGGAGAACCCACCAACAAAATAAAGGAAATTTACAAATTGACGACAAGGACAACATATTTTATTCATTTGAGTTATTATCTAAAAAATTTTTTGGTTACTAAAATTTGGCAAGATGTCTATTTGAATCACAAACGCCAACGTAACGCCAATGATTTTGATACACACAGAGAGACTGCGACGTCATTTCTGCTTATCAATGACGCCAATTTCGTGCATAAAATGAAGAAGAGGCTCGTACGAGTCGCAAATTTTCCGTAATGTCTCCTTTCCGAACACTTCTTACCGTTAACCGTTGACCGTTAATCTGACTTTTGACCGTTAACCTCTGACCGTTAACCTGACTTTTGCTCTTCAATGCTTTGTTGGCACCACTCGTTGGTTCACAACGTCTGACGAATTTCAGCCTTGCCCCATCGTTCAAGGGGAAAATGATAATGTGAACCGTTTCTGTGTGACGCTTGTTTGTAAGTTGCTCTTTGCAGAGTTATTGTCCATTATATAACTCGCATTCAGACCCTCAGTTGTCGAACCGGTATGTAAAGAACTACGACTCTTATTTTTAGATTTTTAAAGGTTTCGAATGCACTGTAAGAACAGGATATACGAAAGGTTAAAATTAAATTTAAATTTCAGTCTCCTGGGCACGAAAGCTTCTTGCACTTAGGAGAGACCATTGATAAATACTGCTGTGAAGGGGACGGATGTAACACTTCTTCGCGAAATTTCGCATTGACTTCGTTGCTTGGAATCGTAACTATCGTTGTGTGAGCCTTGCTCCTATAATCCCTCCGTCGTTTTGACTTGTCTTGAGTGCACTTTTAAATTTTTTGATTACCAAACGTTAATAAACAATTTGAAATTAGTCTTTATCATTCAACGATTCAACTATCTTAGAAGCTGCCATTAGCATCTCACAAGTTGTGGGAGCCTCGTTTCTGTAAAACTGTCCTGTTTTATAATTGGTGTTTTATTTACACAATTTCGAAGTAAGACTTTATTCAATACAAATGTCAACCATTTAACAGTTAAAGAAATTAGATGCCTTTAGCATATCCTCAACATGTTCCAACAGATACTATCATCGACTTCCTTGCCCTGATTCTCATAGTTATACTTGAAGTATTTACTTACGATGGAAAGGACCTGCGAGTGGATGAGTGGGAGATGGAAGCATCTCGCGGAAACCACGGGAAGTAGAATTTATGACTCTTTCTCCACTCGGAATTCTTCTGATCAGAAAGATTAAGTCGCTTTTTTGAGTCGATTCATTTGTAATGGAATCATCAGCGAAAGTGAACATTTTGCATAAAAAAGAATTCCAATTCAGATCGAAAGGCAATTCTTACAATGGTTGTAATACTTCATCAGTTTTGTAGACTATTGGCTCTCTCCTACCATGGGAAAATCGAATAAACATTCTTATTCCAAGCAACACTCCCACAGAACAGAAAGAAAACATTTTTTCGTATGTTTTTCATTCGCAGTGATCTCGAAAACAATTTTCTCGCGATCATACGACCTTCGGCGTTAAAATGTGATGGAAAGCAGCTGCCAAGGGGCTCTCCTCAAAGGTCGCTTCAGTCTTTAGTCCATTCGCCCGAGCTGCAATGATCGGCCGTCCTTGGGCGCTCTTTTCTCTCTTTTTGCTTTCGTCGTTGCACAATGCTGATGGAAGGAAACCCTTGAGAGATCCCGCTTCCTTCTATCGATCTGATCTGCTTCATGGCGCTCAAAAGGGATTCAAATGGACTGAAGAATGGTACGAATTCATGCCAATCGACCACTTTGATTTCACTGTGGATACAAAGTTCCAGCTCAGGTGAGACATTTCTACATATTTGTGGTCGTTATGGGTACACGAGGGGTGAGCGTCTCGGAAGCTTTGAAATGTCGCGAAAATGTGGTTAGGGAATTGGTGGTTTCTCCTCATTTTTTTGTCCTTCTCGCAGCAAATGGGCCATATCCGTCGATTATTGTGCTCGTATTCGATCTCATTTTGCCCGGGGTGTTTCCCAGCAAGTGCGCTATGGAATCCAACAAAAATTAAGAAAATGATGCAATATGAAGTGAGGAGTAATTCCTCTCAGTCGGTATCAACGGATATAGCCCATAGCTCCGAGAAGGGCAAAAAATGAGGAGAAGTCACCAATTCCAATAACAAAATTGTCGCGACAGTGCAAAGCTCTCAAGACGCTCACCCTGCAATTTTTTTCCTGCGTGATTTGTGATTAACGACCATATCGGTTTAAGTTAATGATTTTAGATACTTGATCAACTTGGACAGCTATAACAAAGGCGGTCCGATCTTCTTCTACACTGGCAATGAAGGAAGCATCGAAGGATTCGCTAATAATACGGTAATTCGACATCAATTCATCTTTTCCGTAAATTATGGAAGTTAGGGCTTTATGTGGGACCTCGCACCCGAATATGGAGCTGCGTTAGTCTTTGCTGAGCACCGATTCTACGGAAAAACACAACCTTTCGGCAAAGAAAGCTACAAATCAGTGAAGAATCTCGGTTATTTGTCGTCGACTCAGGCGTTGGCAGACTTTGCGGTGCTCGTTGATTGGCTCAGGAAAGAAGTGCGTTTCAAATTGATGGTTAATTTAATAGTATGTTCTTTCAGAGAATCCCAGATGCCAAGAACTCCGCAGTGATTGCATTCGGAGGTTCATACGGTGGAATGCTCTCCGCCTGGTTCAGAAACAAATATCCACACCTGTGTGATGGTGCCATAGCTGCGAGTGCTCCTGTTTTCTGGTTCCGCAATACCAAGACGCCGGAAGACGTTTACGATCGGATTGTTACGCGTTCGTTTGTGAATAGTGGCTGTGACGCGAGTGTGGTGCTTCAGAGTTGGAGCTCGTTGAGGAATCTCAGCAGAACAGGTAACTTTCAAGCCTAAAATTCCACTCTTATGTATCCTTCAGTGTCGGGACGAATATTTCTCAACAAACTCTTCAAACTCGCTAACGAGTCCCATGTAGTCGAAGCCAACGACGTCAGCTTTCTGATCGCTTACATTAAAGAAGCTATGGAGTCGATGGCGATGGTCAACTACCCATATCCAACGGAATTCCTCTCTCCCCTTCCCGGATGGCCCGTGCAGATCGCCTGTCAGAGCCTCGCTAAGAAGAAGGAATCCGACGAAGGGTATGCGAAGGCGCTCTACAACGTCGTGAATCTCTACTACAACTACACGGGGTCAGTGAAGGAGCTCTGTGCAAATCCGAAGACGTGTTCCGGTGCATATGCAGCATTGGGAGATCCGCTGGGATGGCCTTGGCAGGTAGCGAATATATTTTATTTGAAAAATGAGAAATTATTTTAGAGTTGTACGGAGATGGTTATGCCGCAGTGTGCTTCTTCGAAGCCGAACGATTTCTTTGAGAAAGACTGCCCATTTACAGTAGAAAACTTCATTGAGGATTGTATGAGCAATTTTAATTCGATTGGATATAATCCGGAGCATATGAGACCGGATTGGATGATGGTTGCCTTCGGTGATCATTTCCCCGGCGCTTCAAACATTATTTTCAGGTATTTTTTATGGGAATCATAATTTGGCTACTGCAGTTTTCAGCAACGGTTATCTCGACCCATGGTCGGGTGGCGGATGGTCTCTGAAGCCGAAAACCCAAGGAAGCCTCGTAAGTCTGATCATTGATGATGGTGCGCATCATTACGATCTTCGCGGAGCCCATCCGAGTGACACGGCATCGGTGAAGGAAGCGAGAAGCATCGAGAGGGAATATATTACTCGATGGGTCAAAAAGGCGCAGAATACGAAGAAACAGCAAGTCCTTCAAGAGACGAAATGGCGTCGCCGCGAGGAACATCGTCGTCGGATGAAGAAATTCAAGTTTGACTTTTAGATTCTGAATCCTAAACTATTTACATTTATATAATTGTTACGATGGTATTAATGAAACTTCCCTGACTCCACGTGGTTTGTGTTCCGACATAACAGACACAGTTTGATAAACACTTACTTGTACATCGAGAACTCCAAGCGATGGGTCGGGAAAAGAGCGTTCAATCGTCGGTTTCACGGGGGAATGCACGAATCATATGTTGTGTACATGGTGAACTCTGCGACCGCAGCTCTCTACGCAAATCGAAGCAGAAACCCTCCAAAAGCGATGTCCATTCCGTCAACGAATTACCGATTCTCTCGAACGTCTCTCCAACGCCAAAACGAAATCAGTACGAGAATTTATCCCCTTTGCAGCAGAATGTCTTCGAAAAGTTTGTTATTTATGGATTCCTGCAATTATCCATTGTATTTCAGTTCAATGCGTTCATCTGATCTGAAGCATTCCGACAGCGAAATCGATGGATTTCCGAAGAAAGAAGTAGCAGCAATGCAAAAACAATTCTACATCGGGATTCAATCGAATGACCAAGCGGAGAAACTTCTGACAGAGATCTCACAGTTCAGATTGTATCATCGACTTCCGCGACAATTCACTTTCGACAATATTAAAATCTCCCTTCGCCTGCATATCGTCTATTTGAACAGCAAAGGGGAGTATCGGTAAGTCTTTCTTCTACTAATCGCTGACTATTACAGTATATTCTAGCCACTTCCCGATTGTCGAACGACCGGCCAGTGCACCCGGACACGACCCATACATATCAGTCCGCTACGGAGATCCAAAGCCCGTATTGTTCGGAAATCTATCTGCCCTTCTTCGCTACTATACAACCTATGCTCTCTTCAACGATGATTCGAGTATCGAAATTTTCCGCGATTTCCGCCAAAAAGCAAACGAAGGATAAAAGTTTTAACATTTGTGAACTATGATGGGTTAACAATAAAATATTTTGAAAAATCACTCGTACAATTCATAATTTAACGGCATCTCAAAGGTGTTGAACTGATTCTTCCCGGCAAACAGAACAGCACTGTGTTCCCCCTTCCCAGTCCAGTTTTCTGCATAGACGACACGAGGAATATCCGACTTGATGCATTTCATCGTCCAAGGGCACGCCATTTCGTTGATCAGTTTTCCCGTTTTAAGCGACCAAGAGCGAACGGTTCCATCCTTTGCAGCTGAAACAGAAATTTAATTGTAAAGTCAAAACAAATTTCTTACATGCAAAAACATAGTGCTCGTTATGGTCGATGTAGCAAGGCAAGCTAAAGTAGGTGTCATGGCCCGACTTGAATGTGGTCACCGGTTTTCGAACATGACGAACATCCCAGAGTTTCAACTAAATAATTTTGATACTAATATAGAGAGAACAAAGAGAAAACTCACTTCTCCGTCCCAGCAACTCGACACAATCTCATTTTTAGTTTTCTCCAATCTTCGAATCCAGCCAATTGCCTTCTTCGACTCAATAGTACATGTCGGTTGGTTCAAGGTACTAGTGCGAAGATCGTATGACGCAAATCCGCGTTTTTTTGACCCCACATAAATGATATCGGAACTCTAAATTATCACTTACTTTCTTTCGACATCAACTAACTGAAAATGCATACCTCGCTAAATTCTATTGCCAAGATAGGATTTTGATCAAAAATGTTGTTGTCCTTGTAGAAGGTGATGTATTCGAGGTCTCCGTGGCTGTTAGTAAGATCGGCATACATCGCATGATGGAATCGTCCGGAAGTAGCTACAAAATAACAATGATATTACATTATATCTACATTATTGACTTACCGCCAGCAAAACGAGAACTTCCCGTATGTAACGCGACATGGGAAAGGAATTTATCGAATGGATCATGAGCATCCCAAACGGGAATATCTACGCCCACTTTGAGTGTAGTCTGAAATTAGCAAGTGTCACCAAACCAAATATTAAAACCATTACGTTGTTAGGTTCAGCAAGACTAGCAATCGTACGAAATTTCAATTGCGTAGTAACCCCAGGCGTTCCATCACGTGTAGGGTTTTGTTCTGCGAATAACAAACAGGAATGATGAAAGTCCACGATTTTGAAGTCCGAAGATACGTACCCTCCTGCGTACGTCGTATTAAGTTGTCGAGTGTTATCAAAAGATATCCTGAAACAAAAATAACAAATTCCCTTCAAATCATCTCCACCTACATTTCATATTCCTTTTTCTCATTGTGGCTCAAAGGCTTCAGGACTGCTAATTGAGATGGTTCAATTTGCATGGGATTTGAGCTTCCAACACCCCAACAACAAACCAGTTTAGTTCCATCACGGGAGATTTCCAAAAAACGGCACCTATTCGGATATGTTGCTCCCCCGAGATGATCGGCGATTCGCTCGCTCTGACTTTCTTCGGTGGACTCAGTCACAATCTTGCGGAGTCGGTTATCGCGAACATTTCCTTTGAAGCCGACGGGATGGCCTGTTCCCAACTGCAGTCTCAAAAGTGAATCAATCAGCGAAAAATTCGCTTTAATCCGTCTTTGCGTATCCAACACTGAGAGCCGCTTCTCCTCCTCTCGTTTGGCACGGAAATCACTGGCAGTTGAGTTTTGCGGCTGACCGGGTGCGTCGTCCATGATTTTAAAATATTTCTTCGTCAGTGGATCATAACTGAAGCCAGGAATATCACTTTCCATCTGCCAAGTCTGCACAAGATTATAAATACTAATAATTATTAATGACGAAACTTACTTCATCGTTGTTATTACTGTTTTGAGCAGTTCCAGAAGTGGATGGTCCATCACTGCCTTCCTCTGCAGTTGGATAATAACCTATATCATGCAAACTTGAATTTCCGCTGATATAACATCAAAACTTACGCTTTCTCCTGTGTCGCCTTTTGTGACTTCCACCACGCTGTTGATAGCCGTTTCCATCCATGATTAAGAGCGAAAATCTGCAACAGTAGAAATCAAAAGAAGCCCAAAAGAAAGCACAATACAAAAAACCGAATGAAAATTTAAAATGGGTTAGAACAAACAAAATAAAATAAATAACATGTGCGGTGGAACGTCAGATAATTCCTAATGACAAATAAACGTGGTATACGATATCCATCTGTTGCTATGGGGATATGAAATGAACTGTTTAGTATGAACAAATTCCTTGACTAATATGTACGTGTAGTGTATATCAGCTCAGAAGTGAGGCCATTCGCGATTGATAATAAAAAAAGAAGCCATCAGATTAAAATCGTATTATGAACAGTACGAAATCCAATATTTTCGTTGTGGAACCATTTATACAAAACGAAGCGAAGACATCAGAAATCTGAAATATTTTAGAATTTGAATTGTTTACGTCAAAAATGTTCTCACAGTCTTCTTTTATGATGCGAGTCACGAGTCACGAGTTTTGAGCAATAAAAAAAGAAATAAAATTGCCAGTACGGTTAAATAATTAAATACGCATTTTAGTGACACAATCTTTCGTTGTAGGACTATTCAAAGTGTACAAGTGTGCACATGTTTTGAAAACCTTCCCATACAGTGGATTATTCCTAAGCTTTCCATAATTCTGATGACCTGGACGTTTGACTCATATACGATTGCGTAAGTAATAACGTCAACAAAGCCTCGTTGAAAACATATACAGCTCGAGATTACCTTGTTCATTTGACGTCATCACTCTTAGATGTTTACTGCAAAACATGGCTCCTTCCAACGCCCTCAAAGCTTTCTTTCTTGTCATGAGTCATTGGATCAGGCGGTTTTGCTTGCGATCGCATCTGTCATTTCGTAATTAAACAACAAAAGCCGCGCCGCCTGGATCAAGTGGCTGACTGAGCAGCAAAACCCGATAGGATTATCTCATTCCGTCTTTTCGACGTCGTTTGCAGTCGCACTCGATCGTGCATCTCGACGGAGAACAGCTGAAGAAAGCTCATGGAACTCGCAAATTGTCCTGTTTGCATCGATTTGATGGCTAAGGTCCGTTTCGCACCGTTATATTTTGCGAATTATTCTTTCTTGTTCAGCCCTTCGTTCTCGGTTGTGGACATTCGTTTTGCGAATTGTGCGCTCATGAAGCTGTGAATATTAACGATAAGTGCCCTGTTTGTCGAAGAGGCACACGAGGACAGTGTGCTCCCAATTTGGATCTTGAGAGACTTATTCGAGGCCTTATTTTAACTTCTTTGGATGTAGAATCTGTTAAAAAGTATGAAAAGAAGTGCGCAGAGCAAAAACGTAAGTTCGCTAATGAAGTAAAGCAACAAACACTCCTTAGAGAGACTTCAAAGAAAGAATGCTTTGAGGTGCGTGATATGGTCAGAAGTAGAAAGAAATAAGCCAAATCCACCATATATTGAAGATGTAATAAGTAAATGCAAGGTACGTCATAATAAAAACAGTTCAAAATTTGTCGTTACCGTATATGTAATTAAGTCTTTTTAGGAAGTGTGCGGTGAATCAGAACTTATCCGACAAATTTTCAATCGTGAAATATTTGGAAACGACCTTTCCGTCTTCACAGTGTTTGAATCAGTTCGAGGTAAGAGCTACTCAAACAAATCATCACAGATACGCTTTTCAGGCCCAGTCTTGTCCTTCAAAGAAGCCTACCGTTCAGAGTAACACGAAAAGTACTGTCTACAATAACTATATACTGTCTGTAAATAAATATTTAAACTAATTTTCGTTTTATTTTGCGACTCATTGCGACTCATTGACTTTGCAATCAGTCGTTTGATGGCTCCAATTCCGCCACCGTCTTCGTCGATGGCAGTTTGCGGAAAATTTTGAGGGTTGTGAACCTGAAAAGCCTTCTTTCTTTTCGTTTTTTTTCGTACTTTTCGTACCGATTTAAGAACAGTCGGTGGATCTTGAAGACTAATGATCGTATATCATCAAAAGATTTATGTACATGAATGAGAAAGTGAATAAATTAGCCATCGATTAGTGATTTGTATCGATTATACGTCGGTCGCTCGAAAAATCCGATGTTCGCGTTGTGCAACGCTTTGATTAGGTCGTTGATGCCGTTATGGCCGGAAAGACGCACTCGGTAATCGGAAGCGAGTCTTTCGAATTCGGTCGGAGGTCCCGCATGGTGCTAAACACAACTTATGGTTTGGTGCCTGTTTTTTGTTATTTTAAACTCACAAATGAGCGGAATGGAATAACCGGTGGCTGTGTTGTGGTGGTCGTGACAAGTCGTTGTGTTGCCTTCTGATTGTAGTGAACTTTCGGTGAACGCACTTTAAGTAAAACCTTCGTTGTTGAAGACAGTGGTGGTACTGTAGAAGTGAGAATAACAGACATTCGACCCTTAATTAATCGATCGAATTCCGCTTGTTCCCGACTGCGATAGTCGCCATCTTCAGCCCCATTGAATACGGTATTTGCGTGATAATTATGTTCAGTCGTAGCCGGTGTTTCCTGAGTAGTCGTTTGAGAAGCTCTCTCACTTGAACCCTCTTCGACTTCCTTCAGATTGATGTGCAGATGTGTTTCTGCTGTCTTCAACAAATGAAGAGAATGTTTCTTTGATGAATCGACGTCGACAGCCTTTGACGACAACGAATCACCGTCGATTGAGCTCTGAGATATCCAGTTAGAGTTTTGTTGAAAATGGTAGGAGAAAAAAACTGGTTTTGTTCTGTTAAATTACCTGAAAATCCTCTTTGTCTTCGTGAATCTTGATTCCTGACACTCTATGACGTTCCTCCTCAGCAATCTTCTTTTTCACTTCATCGTCCAGCGCTTTTTCTACAAACTTCAACAAAACATCGGCTTCCTGTTCCGTTAGGTTGGAGGATTGAAGAAAACGTTCGAAATCGCTGTCATTGCTGGTCGTGGAAGGAGCCTTAAAAACCGTAATGTCTTTTAGAATCCGTGCAATTCCTTACCACCGTAGTTGTAGTAGAAGAAGCCGCTGTAGTAACAATGGTCGTTGTGGAAGTAGTAGAAGTTGGCTTTACAGTAATAACAGATGTCGTTCCATCTACGATTTCTTTTGATTTATCGGGAACAGTTTCGTCAACTTTCACTGTTTTGATCGGAACTAAAATAACACAATGAAACGACTTCTTACAAAAGAATGCATGCCTTCAAACACATCGACATCCGCAAAATCGGAAGAATGATGACTTGCATCCAAATTACTACCGAAACCTCCTTTATTCGGAATTTCATGAAGATCAGCAGATTCTTCTTTTGGCGCTGTCACGTTTTGTAGTAGAGTAGTAAGGGCTTTTGGAATTATCTAAGATAATGTGTAAGTGCCACTGTTTGCGTTAAACTCACTTTAACTAAACGTTCCGGCGATGCCTGAGCTGGCGCATTTTCAGCAGGGGGTGGTGAGGTCGGAGGCTCAACCTGAACGTCAGCGGGAGGGGGAGGCGGAGGTTCCGTTGTTGAGGTGGAAGAGGATTCAGCGTGGAATAGATCGACAAATTTTATTTCGTCTGAAGAGAGGGGAAATGCGGACTTTAGAAAGTGATAACATACGGTGTTGCCGCATTGGAGGGATTGTAAAGAAATTTACTGCACTTGAAGGCTTGCTTGGGGGATGGAGGATTTCAAGACCACTTGGCATAGGCTGCATCACGGGCATCATTGGAATTTGAGGACTGAGCAGCGAATAAAGAACCGGAAAGTGAAACTGCGAAACTCACTGGATTCCCTCAGGTTGCGGTCGTAAATCGCCGAACATCAATCCTCCGTTAGTTTGTCGAACGCCATTTAAAAAATTATGAAACGAAATACCGAGATCTTCAAGAATTTTGTGCTGAGCGACCGTTCCAATGATCAGCCACGGAATTAGGAATAATCTGCGCATCTAAATGGTTATTAAACAAAACATTGCATATTAACGCGCAAGTTAAGAGGAAAAAGTTAATTTGGGTGATTAAAGATGAGCTTTTCAAATGGAACAATGATAGCCGCGACAATCCAGTGAGTCACGCAGAAAAGAACGAAGTTTCTTGACGAAACAGTCGCCTTAGGCGGTAAACTTTCGCGAACGAAGTCGATCACACGACAAAGACGCATATAGATTCGATATATCCGTCATAATTTACATTCCCATAGCTCGCGGTGCGGTTGACACTTGCTGTCGTCTTTTTCGACCACTTTCTACTTCCAAAGAAATCACACAAAAAGAGATTTGAGGTCGTCCGAGACCCCCTGCCAGCAACCAATTGATAGAGAAGATTTCGAGAGACGGATTGAGCGGATCGACGCAAAGTTTTGGAATCAGCTGATTGGAGACGCGTTCGGAGGGACTAGTTTCTCCTTCGGCGCCTCGAGGTCTTGTTAGGAGGTGTCGAGGCGGAAAGGATGCGTCTACGACGAATTTGGGAATAATTAGAAACATGAAAGTGACGTGAGAGCTGAAAGTCACTCGAGTGACCAGCGCTTGAAGGGAAGAAACAGAGGTGGAACCGGTAATTACGAGCGAAAGGAAAGGGCGATCGGTTGATCAGACTGTCAGCAGATAAACAGCGACTATTAATCTTAAGTACTTCGATCCCGCGAGGGTGAGACAAGCAAATCGCTTGACTGGATTTGAACACAAAAAGGTAAACGCCCGAGAGTGCCTAAGGGTGTATTACATGTGTGGTAATACGACGGTAAACAAGTGAATCTCATCATGAGTCCAAAGAAGTCGGCGGGGATCGATGGGATAAACACAGCTGATCAGAAAACGACGTCCAGTGGTTTTATGTAAAAAATTTTGCCTATTCAATTGTTTCTTGTACATTTCATATTTCAGATACAACATTTCAACTATGGCTGGTTCGGAATCCAGAATCGCCAACTCCAGACCAAATCCAAAAAAAAAAATGTAAGGCTCCTAAAGCGATTTAAAAAGGGTGCGTATGCAATTTGCCGACCAATAAACATCACAC